>CAUYQV010069327.1:0-26512 GCA_963574575.1 Galagoides demidoff
CCAGCTATCCCCCTGGGCAGAGCGCCACAGCTCAGAGCAACCTCCAACTCCTGGGCTCAAGTGAGTCTCCTGCCTCAGCCTCCCAAGTAGCTGGGACTACAGGCACCCGCCACAACGCCTGGCCATTTTTTGGTTGCAGCCATCATTGTTGTTTGGTGGGCCCGGGCTGGGGATTCGAACCCGCCACCTTAGGTGTATGTGGCTGACGCCTTAGCCAATTGAGCCACAGGCGCCAAGCCAATAGCTGGGTGTTGTAGCTGGCACCTGTAGTCCCAGCTACTCGGGCGGCTGAGGCAAGAGAATTGTCTAGATCCAGGAGTTAGAGGTTGCTGTGAGCTGTGACGCCATAGCACTCCTCTGAGGGTGATATAGTGAGACTCTGTCTCTAAAAAGAAAAACTATTATGGTAGAAGAGTCCAGACAAGAGTATGTACTATATGATTTTGGTCATACACTGCCCTAGAAAAGATAAATCTAATCTATAGTCACTGGGTACAGATAAATAGTTGGTGGAATGCAAGAAGAGGGTAAAAGAGAATGACTGGGAAAGATATAGGGAACTTTGGGGGGCTAAGAAAATATTATACATATCTTGATTGTGGTGACGGTTACTCAGGTATATAAATTTGACAATACTTATCCAATTGTATGTGGAAAATGGGCACATTTTATTGTAAAAAGATTATGTCTTAATAAAGCTCATTTTGTATTTGATAACCTAGGTACATAGGTACAATTTTTTTTTTTGGTACAATTATACTGTGAACACAATCATTCATAATGAACCCTATACACAAAAGATGGAATAAAGCTGAAGCTCAAAGATAATTAACTGCTGCTAAAAAGCCCATGTATCAATGTAATGTACCACATTAATAGAATAAAGGGAAAAAAACACATCAACAACTCAATTAATGCAAAAAAAAGCATCTGACAAAAATCAAACACCCTTTCACAATAAAAACACTCAACAAACTAGGAATATAAGAGAACATCCCCAACGTGATAAAGGATATTAAGAAAAACTCACAGCTAGATTCAACAGAGAAAGACTCCTCCCACCACTCCAAGATCAAGTTGCCTGATTTTGTCACTTGTACTGGCAGTTCTAGGCAGAGCAACTAGGCAAGAAAATAAAAGGCATACAAAGTGGAAAGA
Source organism: Galagoides demidoff (assembly GCA_963574575.1). Lineage (NCBI taxonomy): Eukaryota > Metazoa > Chordata > Mammalia > Primates > Galagidae > Galagoides > Galagoides demidoff. The sequence continues at coordinate 1,159 of CAUYQV010069327.1, forward strand.
AAGAAAATTATTTCTATTCACAGATAACATGATCTTATACATAGAAAATACTAAAGAATCCATGAAAAATACTATTAGAGCTAATAAACAAATTCAGCAAAATTGCAAGATAAAAGATCAACCCACCGGGCGGCGCCTATGGTTCAAAGGAGTAGGGTGCCGTCCCCATATACAGGAGGTGGTGGGTTCAAACCTTGCCCTGGCCAAAAACTGCAAAAAAAAAAAGATCAACCCATAAAAATAAGCTGTGTTTCTATATATTAGAATTCAACAATTTCAAGAATGAAGTTAAAAACACAATCTTGCTTGAAAGAGCATCACAGAATAAAATACTAAGGAGTAAATTTAGCCAAGGAAATGTTAAGACCTAAATACTGAAAACCATGAAACACTGCTGAAAGAAATTAAAGATCTGAACAAGTGGAAAAATATCCTTTGTTCATGGACTAAAAGACTTAATATTGTTAACATGGCAATACTCTCCAAAGTCATCTACAGATTTAATGTCATGCCTATCAGCCTTTTTTATTAATGAAGAAATAAAAAGGCTGATCCTAAATTTTAACATGGAATTGCAAGGGACCCTAAATAGCCAAAACAATCTTGAAAAAGAGAAATAAAGTTGGAGAAAACCATGTTTCCTGATTTCAAAACTTACTAAAGTACAACAGTAATCATAAGGAGAGATATATAGATCAGTGGAATAGTAGTGGGAGTACAGAAATAAACTCATACATCTATGGTTAAATGGTTTTTGAGAAGAGTGCTCAGATCATCCACCGGGGAAAGAATAGCAACAATGGCACTGGGACAACTGGACATCCACAAGCTAAAGAATAAATCCTTGCCTCATAATATACGTAATGAACTCAAAGTGGGTTAAAAACTTTAATATAAAAACTAAAACCAAAGCTAAGTCTTTGTGACCCTGAATTGGAAATGGATTCTTAGATATGACACTAAAAAGCATAAGCAACAAAAGAAAAACTAAATAAATTGGACTTCATCAAAATTTAAAAATTTTTACATCAAAGGATACTATCAAAAAAATAAAAAGCCAACTTAGGGAATATAAGAAATGTTTGCAAACCATATATCTGATAAGAGTCTAGTACTCAGAATATAAAATTAACTCTTACAACTCACCAACAAAGAGACACCCCATCTCCATTAAAAAAATATTTTGGTCAAAGGACTTTTCTCCAAAGAATATATATAAACAACAAAATAACAAAATGAAAAAAAAAAAAAAAAAAACCACATGAAAAGATGTTCAAGCTCAGCACCTATAGCACAGTGGTTACGGCGTCAGCCACATATACCCAAGGTGGCAGGTTCGAACCCCACCCAGGCCAGCTAAACAACTGCAACAACAACAACAAAAATAGCCAGGCATTGAGGCAGGCACCTGTAGTCCCAGTTACTCAGGAGGCCTAAACCCAAGAGCTGGAGGTTGCTATGAGGTATGATGTCACGACACTCTTACTGAGGGCGACAAAGTGAGACTCTGGGTCTAAAAAAAAAAAAGTGGTGTTATACATACAACAGAATGTTTATTCAACCTTAAAAAGGAGTGAAGTACTGATACATGCTATAAACATGGATGAACCTTGAAAACATATGTTAAGAAGCCAAAATACAAAAAACATGGCACTAAGTAGAATGTAAAAAGGACTCGTTTACAGTATGAATGCTCAAACAAGGCAGCAAAGTGCAATTTTGCTTGATCTCAGCTAGGAATATGCATGACCATGAAAGTGCTATTATTAATTTTGGACTTAGAAATTTATTTTGTTAATTTGAAAATACAAAGTCTGTGAGTAACGAATAATGAAGATCAACTGTACTTCTTTCCTCCCTGAATAATTCAATCTAAAAACCATTAAATAAGGCTGTGCATGGTTGGCATCCATGTGGCTTGGCAAGGAAAAACAGATTGAGTATAAATGAGAGAACTGAGCAATTAAGTGAATACACTGAAAATAATGGGGGCCAATTTCTCTCTGCTAGAGAAGGGAGTTACAAATATGAAAAGGGGGCTCAGCGCCTGTGGCTCAATTGGCTAAGGCGCCAGCCACATACACCTGAGCTGGTGGGTTTGAATCCAGCCCGGGCCTGCCAAACAACAATGGCGGCTGCAACCAAAAAAAAAGTCAGTCGTTGTGGCAGGCGCTTGTGGTCCCAGCTACTTGGGAGGCAGAGGCTAGAGACTTGCTTGAGCCCAGGAGTTGGAAGTTACTGTGAGCTATGATGCCACGGCATTTTACCCAGGGGGACAGCTTGAGGCTCTGTCTCAAAAAACAAACAAACGAAAAAAAATATGAAAAGAGAGAAAAATAAAATGAATTAAGGAGTTGAGGTATTACTGTTACAGCATTACACACCCACAAAGAAATAAAGATATAGGTACATGTTTAAGTGTGCCTATCTGGGCTCAGCGCCTGTGGCTCAAGCGGCTAAGGCGCCAGCCACATACACCTAAAGTGGCAGGTTCGAATCCAGCCCAGACCCACCAAACAACAATAATGGCTACAACCAAAAAATAGCCAGGCATTGTGGCGGGCGCCTGTGGTCCCAGCTACTTGGGAGGCAGAGGCAGGAGACTCGCTTGAGCCCAGGAGTTGGAGGTTGCTGTGAGCAGTGAAGCCAGAGCACTCTACCCAGGGGGACAGCTTGAGGCTGTGTCTCAAAAAAAAAAAAAAAGTGTGCATATCTGCTTATGCCTGTATATACATGCATATAATTTTCTAGTTCTGTCCACTGAGAGCACCAAAGAACACAGTAAGAAAAAAACATCTAGTGTCCAAATACGGTTTCTTTTTTTTTTTTTTTCTTTTTTTGAGACGGAGCCTCAAGCTATCCCCCTGAGTAGAGTGCCATGGCATTACAGCTCATAACAACCTCCAACTCCTGGGCTCAAGGGAGTCTCCTGCCTCCGCCTCCCAAGTAGCTGGGACCACAGGCGCCCGCCACAACGCCTGGCCATTTTTTGGTTGTAGCCATCATTGTTGTTTGGCAGGCCCAGGCTGGGGATTCGAACCTGCCACCTTAGGTGTACGTGGCTGGCGCCTTAGCCGATTGAGCCACAGGTGCCAAGCCCCAAACATGGTTTCTAAATACATCCTCCAAAGAAAGAAATCAGATGAAATGACTGATTCCAGAGCTGGGGCAGGAAAGGTTAAAAGAGCTTGGATCATCTTCTGCTCCAGAAAAGTACAGGGAAGTGAACAAAGGATAGGACATGTCAAAAGAACACAGAAGCCAGCTGGAATACATTTCCATTGGCCAAATGTGGGAAAAATCCAGCACCTAAGTAACAAAGTATATTAATACATAATACACAGTAACTTACTTAATAAAAGAGAAATTCATAAACCCATACTGATATGTTAAATAAACAGGGAGAAAAAGTTTTTCCTTGCAGATGAATGTCAATGAATGAATGTGGAAGGGATGATGAAATTGGAAAAGTCATCATTTGGCAACCATCATAGTAATAATACAGCAAAGAATTATCAATGGGTGCTAAAACCAACAGGTGAAAGTTTGATAAGGAATTCACATGATCTCAAAGTACCTCCTCCTCACAAAATACTTACTGATCACAAAGGGAAGAAATAAAAATTTATGGTAGAAAAAAACTGGCAAGTATAACCTTATTCAAGTTATAAAGGTTAATATTACAAGAGACGGAACACATGGATATTGTATAGCAGCTCATGTCAGAATAAGAATACAGCATTATTTATATAATATTCCTGACAAAATGCACAATCTGAATCTAAAAATGAGGAAACACCAGGCCCACAGTATTCCTCAAAATAATTCCTCGGGTCCTCAAACTGCAGCCCACCGAGGACATTTATCCGGTCTGCCAGGTGTTTTTTGTCACCACTGCCTGTCCTGCTTAGCAGCCGACTCATCCCAGGGCCTGCAGTCCGGCCCTCCAACGGTCTGAGGGACAGTGAACTGGCCCCCTGTTTAAAAAGTCCAAGGATCCCTGATAGCCTATAATCTTCAAAAGTGTCAAGGTCATTAAGTCAAAGACAACTAAAGGCAATGTACGATTCTCAACTGTATGAACCTTCTGCCATAGGTTCATACAGGACATTTGGGGGCAACTTAGTAAAACTTGAAGGGAGCCTGTGGGATTAGCTGGTTCTATTGCACTGGTGTTAGACTCAGTTTATTTTTTTATTTTTATTATTATTTAATTTAAAGAGGTTTATTCTGAGCCAAATTTGAGGACCACAACCCAGAACCATACCCAAGATGCCTTGAACAAGTGGACTCGTGGTGGTGGGGTTACAGTTTGGTTTTATACATTTCAAAGAGACAAGAATTACAGGTAAAGTCATATAGCAATAGAAGGCATACATTGCTTTGGCCCCCAAAGGTGGGAAACTCCTCATTTTAAATGGTATATTGTGGTTATACAGGCAAACAACCCAACAAGAAATGTATACTAAAGTACTCAGGGCCAATGGGGCATCAAGTGAGCAACTTCTCTTAAATGGCTCAGAGTATGAAAAGACTCTTTGTACTGTTCTTGCAGTTTTTCTGTATATTTAAAATTATTTCAAAATAAAGAGAAAAAACAAAAACATAACATACAACATAAAAACATGTAACAATGTCCCAGTATTAATTTTAGTAGCTTTTCTAATGTGCATCTCATCTTTACAGCACTCCTCAATAGAACTTTGTGATGGTGGAAATGTTCTAAGTACATGCTACCCAATACAGCAGCACACATGGCTAATGACTATAAACCGGGCAGCACAGGGAAGAGAATACAGTCTGGCCATAAAAGAGTAACGAGCTTTTTCATTAAAAATTAGTTTTAATATCAATTATATTTTAACACAAATTAAGTTACTTCAGTTTGTCTATATTTGCTAATGGACCAATGGCTCTGCATTTTTTTTAAACTCCTATCTTGTAATTTCTTAATCAAATCTGAATGCCTATTAGAAGCACTATCTATCTATCTATCTTTAGTTTGAGAGCAGTTTTTTCTTTAACTTCCCCTCTAGTATACCGTTCCTACTGATTCACACCCATGTCTTCTCTACTTTTTGAAACATGCCTTCCTAAAATTTGGTGGACTGGCACATATCTAGCCAATATCACAGTCACTTTCTCCCATACTTCTTACTATTCACAATGTACTTTTATTCCCTCTCATATTCATCTTCCTTCAGTCAGAGCTGCTACAGCCTATATAATGGGTGTTATAAGATTATTTCTGGTTATGTTCAGCATAATATCCTCCTAATCATTATTAGCTTATTTCAGGACAAATATATTATTCCTTTTCCACATGAAAAGGAATCTCAATATTTCATCATTTAAAGCCAGAAAATAAAAGTGAAAGGCTAGTTTAACAACTTCATCTATACATATAGACTACAGGCAAAGAATAGCATGTTTCATGAATATCATCGGCACAGGCATTTCAAATTCTACAACTTCTGATTTGAATAGGCAAAGCAGAATTCTTATCCTTTGTGATTCACCTCAGTAATGCCTTGAGAGGATGCATAGTGACTCACCTACCTAGTTCTGTATTGTTCATTCAGAACAAGAAAAAAAAAAACTGGCATGTATGCAAAAGGCCCATGAAGTTAATACCTATGCCAAACATCTTTAGAAACACTTATGAAAGCTAAGAAAATCTGGAGTCCTACCAAAAGTAGAACAATTTTTTAAATTTTTTTTTGGTAGAGATAGAGTCTCACTTTATGTTTATCGCCCTCGGTAGAGTGCCATGGCGTCACACAGCTCACAGCAACCTACAACTCCTGGGCTTAGGTGATTCTCTTGCCTCAGCCTCCCAAGTAGCTGGGACTACAGGAGTCTGCCACTATACCCAGCTATTTTTTTGTTGCAGTTTGGGTGGGGCTGGGTTTGAATCTGCCACCCTCAGTATATGGGGGCTGGGGCCGCCCGAAAGTAGAACAATTTTAAGGACGAGTTTTATTTAGACAATTTCTCTACCCCTTGCTTCTGTTAATAAATATTTAAAACAACAAAAATGAAATTTAAAAATCAACTCAAAATTCCTAACATCAAAATTACTTACAAGATGCTTACTGAAACCAACAAAGTTCCACCTTCATTTGAAAAATCAAGCTCTAGACTTCAAAGTCAACGTGGCACCAATGAGAGTAGTAGCCACCATATATTCCATTAAAATATCCAATAATATACAAAAGCTGGCTGAGTGTGGTGGCACATGCCTGTGACCCCAAGCACTTTGAGACACCAAACAAGAAGATCACTTGAGGCCAGGAGTTTGAGACTAGACTGGACAATAGAGTAAGAATCCATCGCTAGAAAAAAATAAGAAAAATTAGCCTGGTACAGTGGTATATGCACAGTCCCAGCTCCTGGGGAATTTGAAGAAAGTAGATTGCTTATGCCCAGGAGTTTGAGGTTGCAGCAAGCTATGACTGCATCCCTGTACTCCAGCCTGGGCAACAGAGTGAGACAGTCTCAAAATAAATAAATAAAATAAAAAAGAATACACAAAATCCAGGACTGGGGGAATCTGATGGGACTATACAATCCTAAATTTTATGTGTTTTGTCTGCTAAAAAAGAATAACATGTATATACCAGTGGCAGGAAATGGGACATGATTATACCTACCTTCTCTCTCCTTCTATTCAGGAATACAGAAAAATCAGGAACTAGAAAGCCAAGCCCCAATTCAAAATTTAAGAAAATTTATTTTTCATTTAAAAAATTGATAACATAATTCCTGGTTTTAGTAAAAATCCCCAACAAAACTAAGGTGTATAAAGTATAAAGCAAAAATTTCCTAGGTTTTCATTTGCCTTCCCTATTTTAGTATTAGATCAGTAGTTTATAGTTAATGCATTTGTATTTATTCAGTGAGTTGTCTTTCTCTGTCCCTTGTCCATTTTACCTAATAGGGTATTAGCCTGCTTCTTCTTGTCTGTAAGTTTTAAAAAGAATCCTTACTTCATTCTAAGATGATAGTAACCTTTTTTCTACAACTGCTTACAAATGCTTTTTGTCTAATCTGTAGTTTATGTTTTAGGTTTGCTTATGTTATCTAAAAATATATGCAGTCAAATTTTAAGTAACATTTTCCTTCTTGGTTTCAGGCTTTAGTGTAATGCAGGGGTGTCCAGGGCTTGTAGGATGCATGTGGTATGTGCCTATAGTCCCAGCTGATGGCTATGATTATGTCCAAACACAAAATTGTAAACTTCTTTAAAACATTATGAGATTGTTTTGGTGGAAATCAATTGCACGGTTCTTGAGAAGAACTTTGTAGACAGCATCGTGTTGCAATGTCACATAAGCATATGTATGTTCTCACTACTTGTGTGTATGAATGGCTTCAGTTTTATGATGCTGTATGGCTTCCTGTGTGTTACCTTCCAACTACAGAGTGGTCCTGAAACCATCAGAGGTTACTTGTGTTCAGGGTGCTTGGCAAGGCAGTAATCATCAATAACATTTCAACCTAACATTGTAACATTAAGTATTTAATGTTATTTAGAAGTTAGGTAAGCATTCTTATTTGATTATGAGGGAGTATCTCCACACCTCCATAGTGCCTCACACATTGCCCACCACACTTCACAATTGGCCCTCCACCTTGCTTCCTATTTTCCTGTCAATTAAGTTTCATAACAAAAATAAATACAGTCCTTTATTATTATTTTTTTAATCTCAACATGGCTTCTACAACATCTCAAAAGAAAAGAGAACCCACCCAAAAGAAAAATTACATATAAAAAGTTTGGTCAATGAAAGGTAGACAGATGACTACTTTACCATCAAGGCAAATAGTAAGACACTATGCTTAATTGGTAGGGAATTTGTGTAAGTTTTCAAAGACTATGCTTTGAAAAGGCATTTTACACAAAAATATACTGCCCAATTTGATGCTTATGGATTGTGTCATAAGGACAAAATAACAGAACTGAAAAAAAGCTGTCTTCTCAACAAAAATTCTTTTTTTTTTTTATTTTTAGAGACAGAGTCTCATTTTATTGCTCTCAGTAGAGTGCTGTAGCGTCACAGCTCACAGCAACCTTCAGCTCTTGTGCTTAGGCAATTCTCTTGCCTCAGCCTCTTGAGTAGCTGGGACTATAGGCACCTGCCACAATGTCCGGCTAATTTTTTTGCTGCAGTTTGGGCGGGGCCAGGTTTGAACCCGCCACCCTCAGTATATGGGGCCAGTGCCCTACTCTTTGAGCCACAGGTACTGCCCATCTGCCAATTTTCAAATGGAATGTACAGAGCTGCAATCTGACATGTCTCTTCACTCAACTTTTATAGGTCCTATCTTCTCAGAGACAAATATCCCTTGTTTCACAATCAAGACTTATTCATGTGTCACTTTTTGGCAGCACCTACACTGACAACTATTTTCAAGAATGAAGCACATTAAGAGTAAAATTAGAACCGAATATCTGATGAGTACCTTCAGAACTCACTGACAATTGTAACTACTTCCATCGAACCAGATATCAATGCATTAGTTTCTCAAATACAATGTCAAATATCCTAGCAATTTTATGTTCAGCACTTTTTTACTTTAATAAAAAATTTTTTTAAACCTAAGGACAGTTTATTACTTAAATATGTACATTTTATCTATGAGTGATCATAAACTTGGGACCTGTCCAATGATTTTAAAGGACTCTCTAAATGGGCTACTGCATAATAAAGGTTACTATGAGGACTTTTTTGTTTATCTGTGGTGGCAGATATCCTAAAAATTATACACAAACCTTTTATTTTGTTCTTCAGCTTTTGCTAGTGTTTGTGCATTTAATGTGTGGCTCAAGACAACTCTTCTTCCAATGTGGCCCAGAGAAGCCAAAAGGTTGGACATCCCGGCTCGGCACCTGTGGCTCAAGTGGCTAAGGCGCCAGCCATGTACACCCAAGGTGGCAGGTTCAAATCCAGCCGGGGCCCACCAAACAACAATGACGGCTGCAACCAAAAAATAGCTGGGCATTGTGGCGGGCGCCTGTGGTCCCAGCTACTTGGGAGGCGGAGGCAAGAGACTCGCTTGAGCCCAGGAGTTGGAGGTTGCTATGAGCTATGATGTCATGGCACTCTACCCAGGGGGACAGCTCAAGGCTCTGTTTCAAAAAAAGAAAAAAAAAAAAAAGGTTGGACATCCCTCATATAATGCTTTACACTGAGTATGAGTGAGCAAACCATCTGTTTTTGTCAGGCCTACAAGTAAAGAATGATTTTCACATTTTTAAATAGTTGAGGGGAAGAAAAAAAGAATTCAGTGACATGAAAATTATATGAAATTCAAATTTCAGTGTCCATAAATAACATCGCTGCACTCATTTGTATTGTCTGTGGCTAGCTTCAATGCTACAATAGCAAAGTTGAGTGACTACTTGTCTGTGTGGCACTCCCCATAGCTTCCCACTGCTGCTTAGTACCCCATAAGTCACTATGACAAAGTTATAACTCAATAGTGTTTTTAGTGCCACCCATGCACACTGCCATACTGTGACATTTTATTTTTTATTACCAGTGCCTAACTATTAATATTATATCAAAACAAAAATAGTAACTGTGAATATCATGCTTTTAAGAACACAGTGGAGGCTGTGGATTGTTTTGTTATCAAATCAAATGGGAAAGCATTTTATTATATGACTCTCCAGTCATCCTTTAGCATCTGTGGGGGGACTGGTTCTAGGACCAACCTTGGTTATCAAAATCCATGCATACTCAAGTCCTGCAGTTGGTCTGCACAGGTTTTGAATCCTGTGAACACTGTATTTTTTTTTTTATCCAAGTTTGGTTGTGGCTGCAGAACCCACTGATACAGAGGGCAACTGTATTTATTGAAAAAAATTCACATAAGTGGACCAGCACAGTTCAAATCCATGTTTTCAAGGATCAACTGTGTATCTGTGCTAAAAGAACTCAACTGAATTCTACCAAACTATGCACTAACAACAATATCCCTAAATCAAAGAAAAACAATGGTCAGAAAAATTGGAAAATGTATTATTATTGCTAAGTGTTCCCTATAAGTTAGGCGTGTTACACAACTTAACCCATTATTCCACACCAACTCCATGAAATAGATGCTGTTATAGGCTGAGTATCCCTTGTTCAAAAGCTTGAGACTAGAAGTATTATCCATTTCCATTTTTTTAGGATATCTGCATTAAACTTACATACCAATTAAGCATCCAAAATGCTTAAAATCCTAGAATCCCAAAATCCAAAATCTGATAGGATCTAGTGAGTATTTCCTTTAAGCATTATGTCAGCACTCAAAAAGCTTAGATTCTGGATTTTCAGATCAGGGATAATCAAACTGTGTAATCCCTCATTTTATAAATAAAGAATCCAAGGCACAGAGAGGTTTAGGTAATTTACTGGCCCAAGGTTCCACACCTAACAAGTAGCAAAGATAGGGTTTAAACAGAGGCAGTCTAGGTTTAGCATCTGCAAAATATTTTAAAGAACACATTATTTCATATTTTCATCTCATTACTAGATTGACTCTCATGAGCCAGGTGAAAACCTTCATTGTATTCACTGTGCTAAATAAAAGTCAGCACATCTATAACTCTTAACACTTTGAACTCTTAAAGTTAAAAACAAAAATATAAAACCCTAAAATTATAATTAGCAATGTTTTTAAAGATTTTACGAAGGGACTAAACATTAATTGTTCTATATTTCATAGGTCCTTTTTGTTTAAATTAAACATAAACACCATTAAATCACTGCAGATTTATTTAGCAACCTGTTAATACTTCACTGAGTCGCTTAAATCTATTCAGCAATGTTCCCAACCCCTTCTAGGATAACTAGGAATCATTTGGCATCAACCTTCCCAAAATGTATTATTAAAGAATCTCATGCTTCTAAAAGAAAGAATCAGACCAGTGCTGGTAGCTGCAAGAATGAGTTTACTGCCTGGTTTCCATGACTGCATCAATCTGAGACCAGCAGAAGAGAGAAGACGTATCCTTGGAAACCGACTCTTTCCTTCCCTCAGTTAAGAAAGAAAAATAGGAAAAAACAAGAGAGAAAGCTTCAGAATAACTTGTGTTGAGTGTACCCATTGCACAGGATAATCATGGGCAAAAGTCTATCCCAGTCAAAGCTGTGAGAAAAGGAATGTAGTGCTTAATAGAAAACCTCAAATTGGGGTAGAGACTGTGGCTCAAAGGAGTAGGGCACCAGCCCCATATGCCAGAGGTTGCAGGTTCAAACCCAGCCCTGGCCAAAAACTGCAAAAAAAAGAAAGAAAAGAAAACTTCAAATTGGTTTTACTAAGAGCATCTTACAATCTGTATGCAATATTTTTGTTTCAACCTTTAAAAGAATCACAATAGGCTCGGCACCTGGGGCTCAAGCGGCTAAGGCGCCAGCCACATACACCTAAGGTGGCGGGTTCAAATCTAGCCCGGCCTGCCAAACAACAATGATGGCTGCAACCAAAAAATAGCCAGGCATTGTGGTGGGCACCTGTAGTCCCAGCTCCTTGGGAGGCTGAGGCAGGAGACTCGCTTGAGCCCAGGAGTTGGAGGTTGCTGTAAGCTGTGATGCCACAGGACTCTACCCAGAGGGACAGCTTGAGGCTCTGTCTCAAAAAAAAAAAAAAAGAATCACAATAGAAGCTGTACCAACAAGAACTTGATGAATGGCTCAGTGCCTGTGGCTCAAGCAGCTAAGGTGCCAACCACATACACCTCAGGTGGTGGGTTCGAATCCAGCCCAGGCCACCAAACAACAATGATGGCTGCAACCAAAAAAAAAAAAAAAATAGTTGGGCGTTGTGGCAGGCACTTGTAGTCCCAGCTACTTGGGAGGCAGAGGCAGAAGACTCGCTTGAGCCCAGGAGTTGGAGGTTGCTGTGAGCTGTGATGCCACAGCACTCTACCCAGTTGGACAGCTTAAGGCTATGTCTCAAAAAAAGAACTTGATGAATAATATCTAATTGGGAACAGCATTAGGTGCCACTTAGTATCATTACTGTTCAACTGCATGCTAACACCTAAATTCTCCACACACATCCTGTATGCATGCTCTACAAGGACCCTTTGTTTTAAGCATTGTATACTGTAAAATTTCAAAATGGAAAATTCTCCCAAATTAGGGAGAAGATTCAATATACTTAGCAAAATACTTACACTTTATACATGACAGGTTCATTCATCTCAACTACATTTCTAAGGCAACGAAGTACAAGTGAGTTGTAATAAAATATATTAAGTACAGCCTCACAGATTTTCTTAAACAAGGACTCATACCACCCCTCCTTCCCTGAAGCTATAAATAAACTTCCTGCCATCAATAGCAAAGGCTGGAACAACCTCTCTGTTCAAAAGAACTAAAAATACATTATTGTACATATCCTCCCTTCTGCTACCCACCCACCATTACAAGAGGAACTGAGGAACTGACAGAGGAAAACACAAAGCTGTGTAAAGTTCAGCTGAGAGCAGTGCAGAGACTATAATTTTCCTTAAAAAAAAAAATTTAGGCCAGCTCTAACTGATGTCTAGAAGGTATTAATCAGGTATTACAGGATCAGAGTAAATTGAAAAAATTCTGGAGATGCTTTTCTTGATCACAAGTTATATTTTGTATATCATTAACTGTTATTTGGGGACTGGTATTAACTAATTAAGCCATGGTAATGGAAATTTGTGCATAAGGCTACAAAATGAGGACTGTATGTGTATAAAATAGCTCCTGGAAATTTAAGGAAAGCCAGTGGGGGTTGGGGCAAAGAAGATGGCCCTCGTGATCAGGAGTAGAGTAAAAAGGACAGCCCGATTTTTCTATCAATGGATCGATCAAGCAATTAGAGACAAGGTCTCAGTATGTTGCCAAGGCTAAAGTGCAGTGGCATCGTGGTGTTGGATTAGAATTAGGAATATTAGAGTGAAATCATAGCTTTCAATATTTATAGGCAGATAGAGATGTTTGTGTATATTTATACATGTATGTATAGACATGCAAACACATCTATATAATCTTTCCCGATAGTTTAAAATTGATGATTTGGTATCCTGAAAGCACCAGCTAAACTAGTAGCTAAAGCTGTTTTACTCACACCATCGCCGTATTTTTGAGGGTATGCAAAAATCATGTTACAAACCTTCCATCACTGACTTCAGTACCTGTATTTTGCTTTTTGTCCAATAGGGGATGTCCCCACCTAACAATTTCCTACAACTATAGTAAAAAAGATCTCACCCTGACCTTTCTCTAGCTCCTTCTGCCTCCTGATCCACCCTGGAGTTTCCCTATGTGGTCTGCATCTGCAAAGTATGTTGTGCCTCCTACTTCTGCAGAACTGTAAATTAAATCCCAGTACAATTTAAAACAATACCCTAGTTCTGTCCTTGGACAGAGCCTAAGAGTAACAACAATCCAGCAGCAAGAAACACATCTATGCCCAGATCTTGTTTTTGAAATGCATTCACTAATAAGAGGAACCAGAGTTCCTTGGTTAAATGGTTGATTCTAGGACTGAGGCTGCAAAAGTATAAAAGCAGCATGGAAAATCTTGCTATACCATAAAGTTTAAAAAGAAAAAAAAAGGTGATCAAAGAATTAAGAGAATAAGAAGAAAAGCATAGAGGACCCAGCTTGAAAGGGTTCCCACTGACCAAATCTGGGACAATCTGAACACCAAAATAAATGAAAATGAATAAAATCGGAATCAATGTGTCCATACTGATATGTTTAAAAGATTTTTTAAAAACAGAGAAAAAGTTTTTCTTTACTGTGAAATGCCACATGATGAATTCAGAAGGAATCATAAAATTTTTTAAATTTACCATCTGGCAACCACTATAGAAATAACTGATTCAGGCACAAATCATCAATGGATGCTAAACTTAGTAAATAAAACATTGAAGAAAATGGGCTATTTACATAGTCTCAAAGCATCAACCCACAAAACACATATTATTTACTTATTAACTAAAAAGTACAAAATACTTTTGTATTAACTTTATAGAAACTTATCCAACCAAAGGGCTGGGCATGGTAGCTCAGGCCTATAATCCTAACACTCAAGGAGGCAGAGGCAGGTAGATTGCTTGAGCTCAGGAGTTTGAGACCAGCTTAAGCTAGAGTGAGATCCTGTCCACAAAAATAGCTGGGTATTATGGCGGGTGCCTGTAGTCCCAGCTACTTGGGAGACTGAGGCAATAGGATCATTTGAGCCCAAGAGTTTAAAGTTGCTATGAGCTATGATGCCATGGCACTCTACCCAGAGTGACAAAGTTGAGACTCCGTCTCAAAAAAAACAATAACAAACTTATCAGACAACATCTTAACCAAGTGATACTAATAATGGGAGAAACTGACGCATGCCTCCTGATACAGTCCAGTGAGAAGAACACAATATCATGTGTGTGGTATTCCTGCCAAAAATGAATAACTTAAATCATGAGGAAACATTAGCCTAACCCAAATTAAGGAACATTCTACAAAGTAATTGGTCTACTCTTCAAAATGTCTAGATCATTGAAAACAAGGAAAGACTAAGGAAATGTTTCAAACTGAAAGAGAGTGAAGAGGCACGACAACTAAAGGCAAGGCATTAATTCTGAATGGTCCGGCTCGGTGCCCGTGGCTCAATCAGCTAAGGTGCCAGCCATGTACACCTAAGGTGGTGGGTTCGAATCCCCAGCCCGGGCCCGCCAAACAACAATGATGGCTGCAACCAAAAAATGGCCAGGCGTTGTGGCGGGCGCCTGTGGTCCCAGCTACTTGGGAGGCGGAGGAAGGAGACTTGCTTGAACCCAGGAGTTGGAGGTTGCTATGAGCTGTGATGCCATGGCACTCTACCCAGGGGGATAGCTTGAGGCACCGTCTCAAAAAATAATAATAATAATAATAATAATTCTGAATGGTCCGTGAATCAGAAATAAAGAAAAACAGAAGAGTTTTCTGTTTTTATTTTCTTCAGGAGTTTTGTTGGTTTAAAGTTTTGCTACAAAGGACATAACTGAGAGATCAGTGAAATCTGAGTGGGGTCTATGAATTAGATGATATTATTATATCAATATTTATTTCCTAATTTTAGTGAGTGTGCTGTCGATGGACAGGAGAGTATCTTATTTTTATACCCTGATTTAGGGTTAATGGAGCATTATGTCCGCAATTTATTTGTCAAATGATTCAGGAATGTTGTCTAGATATGTGGATAAAGTAAGAAAGAGAAAGCAATTGTGGTAAGATATTAATAAGTCTGGAATTTGGGCAACCTAGGACAAACAGAAAATAAATACTAAGAATTTCCAAAAGCACTGAAAGCAAGCATATAGTCCATATTCTTTAACCACAATTTAATCTACAAACCCATTATAGATTTGTATAAAGTAAGATAACTAGGAAAATCCCATATTTGAAAATTAAAAGACAATTATAAATATCCATGGATCTGGGCAGCGCCTGTGGCTCAAAGGGGCAGGGCACCGGTCTTATATGCCAGAGGTGGCAGGTTCAAACCCAGCCCCAGTCAAAAAAAAATAAAAACTGCAAAAAAAGAAAAAATCCATGGATCAAAGAAGACACAACAGAAAATCAGAAAATAGTCTAATCTATTATTTAAAAAAAACCAATCTAACCAAAATATCAGTAATGTGACTCCATCAACATACATGATAAAAAAGATAGCATACATCATGACCAAGCACTCAACATTAAAAACTAATTAATGAAAGGTTGTTGCCAGGGGCTTATAGGGAGGGATAAATAGGGACTTATTGTTTAATTGGTACAAAGCTTCAGTTTGGGATGATGAAAAATTTCTGGAGATGGATGATGTTGATGGTAGCACAATAATGTGACCATATGTTGAACTGTACACTTGCTAAGAATTAAAATGGGGTCAGAGCCTGTAGCTCAGTGGCTAGGGCACCAGCCACATATACCAGAGCTGGCGGGTTTGAACCCGGCCCAGGCCTGCCAAACAACAATGACAACTACAGCAAAAAAACATATGGGTGTTGTGGCAGGTGCCTGCAGTCCCAGCTACTTGGGAGGCTGAGGCAAGAGAATCGTTTAAGCCCAAGAGTTGGAGGTTGCTGTGAGCTGTGATGCTACAGCACTCTACTGAGGGTAATGTATTAAGACACTGTCTTTAAAAAAAAAAAAAAAGAATTAAAATGGTAAATTTTATGTAATGTACAGTTTACCACAATAAAAATAAATTGACAAACTTAAAAAAAGTAGCATTTTCTCAAAAAATATAGTTTACTGTGGCTTGGTGCCCGCAGTTCAGTGGTTAGGGCACTAACCACCAGGGGCTGGTGGGTTCAAACCTGGCCCAGGGCTGCTAAACAGCAACAACAACAAAATAGCCGGGCATTGAAGCAGACACCTGTAATGCCAGTTATTTGGGAGGGTGACACAAGAGAAATGCTTAAGCCCAAGAGTTTGAGGTTGCTGTGAGCTGTGACACTACAGCACTCTATTGAGGGTGACATAATGAGACTATCTCAAAAAAAAGAAATTGCTTACTTTAACACATATTGACAACTTTCTTAAAAATCAAGTTATGCATAAAAGGCATGAGATACAGTTCAATATCCATTCATCAAACAAAATAAAAAATTCTTAATAGATAGGAATGGAAGAGGGGAAACTTCCCTAATGTGATAAATGTTGTCTACAGCCAAATTATCCTAAAATTCACAGGGATGGATTCAACAGACTTCTACCATATGATAACATTGCATGGAATATAAAGCTTTGCACATTCTTTAAAAATTCTACCACATTTGAAATACAAAAGACAGAAAAAGAAGTTCTCTCTGTTGATGTTTTGATGTCAAGAACAAGAAAATGGTTCTTCTAAGTTACTATTAGAAAAAAGTGTCTCAAGATCAACAACTTTAAAATCAAAATCATCATTGTGGGCAGGAAGTTAATATCTAACAGTTTTCTTTAAATAGCACAATTCTGTTTTCTTCAGTTAGCTTTTCCAAATGAGTTGTCCTGTAGGACTCGCCCAGAAATTATGCTGTTTGAAGGTAATGACTGACATTTTTCCTTTGCTATGATGAACAGGTATACTTGAACTCTGATCTTTTTTCAGACCAAACTCACTCAAATCATGCTCTAGAGAAGAATGGAGCCTGGTCTATAAATTCATCTGTGGGTTGAAGTTGAAGGACTGAACTCTTCTCTGATAACCATCCAGGCCTGGCTGCAGTTGCTCCATGAAGACCTTGAGTGGCCAACCCATTCAAGGGAGTGCTGTCTTTATGAATTTTTTAATTTTTATTCATTTATTTATAAATGTCTTCTACCTTTTGTAGAGACAGGGTCTCACTATGTTGCTCAGGCTGGCCTCAAACAATCTTCCCACCTCAGCCTCTCAAAACACTGGGA
Organism: Galagoides demidoff; assembly: GCA_963574575.1. Classification (NCBI taxonomy): domain Eukaryota; kingdom Metazoa; phylum Chordata; class Mammalia; order Primates; family Galagidae; genus Galagoides; species Galagoides demidoff. The sequence goes on from CAUYQV010069327.1 coordinate 18,558, forward strand.
ATATAGGCATAAGTCACCACATCAGCTAAGACAAGACAGTGTTGTCGTTAGATGGCATTTCCAAAGAAAGCTAGATTTGTCATTAAACAATCACTGTACTCATAATTTCAAAGTTTCTAACACTTAACAAATTCAATTATGAGAAATTATATGTAGAGAACTGCCTTTCGTTTGGGAACTATGGACTTTTGCTTAGAATAAACAATGCTGTGACAAGATCTACAAGAAAATCCCTATTTTAGTTTCCCAGAGTTCTCAAATCAAATACATTCCTTTTAAAGGGTAACACAATCCAAAGGCCAGGCACAGTGGTTCAGGCCTATAATCCTAGTGCTCTGGGAGGTCAAGGCAGGTAGACTGCCTGAGTTTAGGAGTTCAAGACTAGCCTGGGTAAGCGTGAGACCCCCATCTCTAAAAATAGCCAGGTGTTGTGGCAGGTACCAGCTACTTGGGAGGGTGAGACAAGAGGATCAATTGAGCCCAAGTTTGAGGCTGCTGTGAGCTATGATGCAACCTCACACTACCAAGGGTGACAAAGTGAGACTCTGTCTCAAAGAAAAAAGGATTATAAAATTCTTACACACCTCCAATTCTAAGTTAACTTTTTCTATAATGAATACATATAAACATAAAACTATACTGTCATACTATTATAGAACCAAAACAAATTTACAAATAAAATATAAAATATATAAAACGAATAAAATTTAAGTCAATAACATTAATAGATAACAATGGATTTTAAGGCTGGAATTAAATCACCTATCACCCCTCACAACATGGGTTCAATACTAACTACTACAAGGTAACTACTACAACAGATGGGGGGTTTGTTTGCTTATTGGACAGTCTTTCTCTGTTAGGCCAGAGCACTGGTTGAAGCAAGAGTGCCCTGCCATCTATCTAGCTCACACCCATTTCAAACACCTGGGTTCAAGGCATCCTCCTGCCTCAGCCTCCAGAGTAGTTGAGACTACCAGTGCCTGCTATAATACTTAGCTAATTTTTTTCTATTTTTGGTAGAGATAGGTTCTTACTCTCACTGAAGCTGGTCTCAAACTCCTGAACTCAAGTGATCCTTCCACCTGAGCCTCCCAAAGTGCTTAGGATTAGAGGTGTGAGCCACCATGTCTGGCCAGTTTTGTTTTTTTTTTAAGCTTGGCATGCCTAAACACATGAGCCACCACTTTCCCATTTCAAACAACTGCAAAGCCTTGATTCCTACAGTGTGCCCAACAGTGCTTGGCTTTCCACTAGTCCCACTAACCATTTACTTACAAATAAAGTTTATAGCCAAAGGTCCAAAACATACCTGCAAACGTAAGTACTGAAATCAAGTCACAATACTCAGTTAGGAAGTAACCAGTCAGCTATATGTTTACATGTCAAATTATCAAAAATTTTAAAAACTAAGCTGGGCGTAGTGGCTCATGCCTATAATCTTAGTAGTTTCGGAGACTGAGGCAGGAGGAATTCCTTAAGGCCAAGAGTTTAAGATCAGCCTGGGCAACACAGCAGGACTCTGTCTCTACAAAAAAATTTAAAAAAAAATTAGCCAGGCATGGTGGCATGTGCCTGTAGTCCCAGCCGTTGGGAAGGCTGAGGCAGGAGGATCACTTGAGAACAGGAATTTGAGGTTACAATGAGCTATGATTGGGACATTATACCTCAACCTGAGCAACAGGCAAGACCCTGTCTCTTAAAAACAACAATAACAACAAAAATCATACATTATCTCTTTTAAGAGGCAAATGCCTCAAACCATAGCTCTAGGAAAGACTACGTTTTTCACAATTTTATAATGGTTTACTGTTTTGAAGTCAAGTGAAATCTCTTGGCACTTTTTTTCTTTGGGTACTATAACTTGAGAGCTCAACATAAATAATCTTCTTTAAATAAATGCATAGGATCTAATGGCCTATACTCTCAGTATTAACAGTCTCAGACTATGTATTACCATTAGACCTTTACTTTGCCTTTATTGGGACTTCTTTACATATACATTTATATATTTTAATTGTATTTGTCCTGATTGAGTAGGCAATCAAGTACATGTTATAAAATTCAAAGAATACAAAAGAAAATGCACTTAACAGGGGAACTTCTTCCCACCAGCCACCCAGTTAGTCTTCCTCTAGAGGTAATTATTATTATTACTAGTTTGTTCTGTATCGTTCTAGAGAGCTCCTAAACACATACTCTAGAGAGCTCCTAAACATTTAAATATATAAATGTTTCTTTTTGAAACTGAATTTAGTAAAGACTTTTAAGGAGTTTCAAAAAGAAAGATAAACCAAATTTTATACTTATGATCTTTAACAGTCTTTTCACAGTTAAAGCGAAAGCCACAATTTTGGGCACAGTGTGTTAAAAAAATAATAATAATTAAACCTGAACTCCCTTAGATAGGTCATAGAACCTCAGAAGGCATAGGACCTACTAGATCTATTTCTCTCTTTCACATGCCCGCCTGGCCTCCAAAGACAGGTTTCAGTTTTCGACCTCTGATTCACTTAATGATAAAAATAAGGGAGATAAGGAGAAAGGAGAGGAAAAACCTTTTGAGTGTTGAAGACATTATAGCATCTGAAAGTTTATTTTTACTTTTTTTTTTTTTTTGAGACAGAGCCTCAAGCTGTTCCCCTGGGTACAGTGCTGTGGTATCACAGCTCACAGCAACCTCCAACTCCTGGGTTCAAGCGAGTCTCCTGCCTCTGCCTCCCAAGTAGCTGGGACCACAGGCGCCCGCCACAATGCCCGGCTATTTTTTTGGTTGCAGCTGTCATTGTTGTTTGGCAGGCTGGGCTGGATTTGAACCCACCACCTTAGGTATACGTGGGTGGCGCCTTAGCCCCTTGAGCCACAGGCACTGAGCCTATTTTTACTTTTTTTTTGAGATAGTCTCACTCTGTTGCCCTGAGGTTGAAAGCTGTGGGATCATCATAGGACACAGCAACCTTAAACTCTTGGGCTCAAGCAATTCTCTTGCCTCAGCCTCCCCAGTAGCTGAGACTACAGATGCCCACCACAACCCCCAGGTTGCCCAGGTAGTTTTTCTACTGTAAGTAGAGATAGGGTCTTGCTCTTGCTCAGGCTGATCCCGTACTCCTAAATTAATCCAATCTACCTACCTCAGCCTCCCAGAGTGCTAGGACTACAGGTGTGAGCCACCGAGCCTAGCCTGAAAGTTTCTTCTTTAAATGTGTTCTCCAGTTTGAAAATCAGAAAACAAAACCTACATAACTGAAAGATGAACACTGAACCAAACATTTCTGTATAAATAAACTTCGTGTAAGATTATTCAGCTTTTTTTAAAAGTAAAAGACAAAATATTTATATGATCAGAAGAGAAACTAGACTATCAGACTGTTCTGCTTTACAAATCTGATAAAGGCTTGATAACTAAGATCTATAGAGAACTCAAATTAATCAACAAAGAAAGAGCAAGCTAATCTATCCCTGAGCAAGGGATATGAACAGAACTTCCTCTGAGGAAGACAAATAAACAGGAAAAAATGGTCATCATCCCTAAACATCAGAGAAATGCAAATCAAAACCACCCTGAGAAATCACTTAACCCCAGTGAGAACAGCCCACATCACAAAGTCCCAAAGTTGCAGATGTGATGCTAGTGTGGATATGGAGAGATGGGAACACTTTTACACTATGGGTGGACTGCAAACTAATGCCACCTCTTTGGAAAGAAGTATGGGGCAGTGCCTGTGGCTCAGTGAGTAGGGCACCGGCCCCACATACCGAGGGTGGTGGGTTTGAACCCACCCCGGCCAAAATGCAACAGAAAAATAGCCAGGCATTGTGGCAGGCGCCTGTAGTCCCAGCTTTAGGAGGCTGAGACAAGAGAATTGCCTAAGCCCAAGAGCTGGAGGTTGCTGTGGCACTCCACTGAGGGTGACAAAATGAGCCTCTGTCTATTAAAAAAAAAAAAAGTATGGAGAATCCTCAAAGAACTCAAATTAGACCTCCCATTTGACACTGCAATCCCATAACTAGGCGTCTACCCAAAAGAAAAAAAAATCATTCTGTCATTAAGACATTTGTGCTATATTGTTTATCACAACTCAATTTGTAATTGTCAAAATGTGGAAACAATCTAAATGCCCATCAACCCAGCAACAGATTAATAAACTGTGATATATATATGTATATGTGTGTATATATATCATGGAGTACTGTTCAGCCATAAAAAAAGATGGAGACTTTACATCTTCTGTATTAACCTGGATGGAGTTGAAACACATTCTCCTTAGTAAAGTAACACAAGAATGTAAAACCAAATATCCAGTGTACTCAATACTAATAAGAAGCCAGAAGACAATCTAATACACACCCAGATAAGAGAAAAACTCAATTCAATTCAAGTTGAGGGGAAAGGGAACAAGGGAAGGGAGGGGATTGGTGTGCTCCCATTTACTGGGCACAATGTAAGAATATGTGGCACACCTGTTGGATGCAGGACACAATTACAAGAGGGACTCTACCTAACAAATGCAAATATTGTTAACCTAGTTGTATGTACCCTCACATTACATTATAAAATTATAAATTAAAAAAAAAAAGATTGGGACAGGTACGGTGGCTCATGCCTATAATCCTAACATTCTAGAAAGCCGAGGCAGATGGATTGCCTGAGCTCATGAGCTCAAGACCAGCCTAAGCCAGAGCCAGAGTGAGACCTCATCTCTAAAAACAAAAATAGAACACTGTGGCAGGCGCCTGTGGTCCCAACTAATTGGGAAGTGGAGGCAGGCTTAAGCCCAAGAGTTTGAGTTGCTATGAGTTGTGACACCATGGAACTCTACCAAGGGCAACAAAGTAAGACTCTGTCTCTAAAAAAAAGACTGTTGTGCTTTCTGATAATGTGTATAACTATCATGACCTACTGCAACCTACTGATTAGATCTGGGAATACCAAAAATATTTAACTTCTTTGGCCATGCCATTATCTCAACCATATTTTTTACGTGAAAAAGCTTTCTTGAAAAAGGTGTTATTTTACTTACTTACATAATACTATTTCAAATCCTTATTAATTTTAGTTTTAGAATACTGTATATTATGTATATTATATAGTAGATAGACTTTACCATGTATCTATATCTTATATATCAAGATAATCTTTTGCAGGCAACATATTCGCAAAAAGTAAGGTAGAAATCTAGAAAAGAGATAACCTTCAGAAGCAGTCTTACCATGGTTTCATATCCTCTTTGGGACAGAAAGTCAAGAGCAAAGAAGGAAAAGATCCTGCACTGTCCTTCAAAAGGGAGGGTGAAAGATTTCACAAGATAGAGATTTTCATGGACCATGCATAAGCAACAGTAAGTGGCCATCTAACAATACAAACAGATCCACCTACCATTTAGGATATGAAAATACAGCTATGGATTAAATGATAACTAAATACATTTGATGTACTACTTATTTATATATTTTATATGATATATAATACATCAAATAGCTAAAATGAAATTTTTTAATCTAAACTCTTGTCAAAATGTAACAAATTCCCAGCTCTTCAAAGTATCCAGTTAGTGTGTATCTAACTCCATCTCTCAGCCATACTACCTGTCTCCCCTGAGAAACACATGGTGCTCTTGCTGGAGTCATGAAGTTGATTAGGCCAGGTGTCCTCAAACTATGACATTTATCTGGCCCGCTGCTGCCTGCCACTGCTTAGCAGCCAACTCGTCCTGGGGCCCACATTCCGGCCCTCCAACAGTTTGAGGGACAAGGAACTGGCCCCGTTTGAAAAGTTGAGGACCCCTGGATTAGGCTTTATGTTTAGGTCTTGGTGCTTCATTTATTTTTTTATTTTTATTTTTTGACACAGTCTCACTTTGTTGTTCTTGGTACAGTACCGTGGCATCATAGCTCACAGCAACCTCTAACTCTTGCCTCAGCCTCCCAAGTAGCTGGAACTATAGGCGCCCCCTGACAACGCCCGGTTATTTTTAGAGGTGGGGTCTCGCTCTTGCTCAGGCTTGTCTGGAACCTGTGAGCCCAGGCAATTCACCTGCCTCGGCCTCCCGCAGTGCTGGGATTATAGGCGTGAGCCACCGTATCTGATTGTTGCTTCATTTAAAAGGAATACCAGGCTCGGCACCTGTGGCTCAATCGGCTAAGGCGCCAGCCACGTACACCTAAGGTGGCGGGTTCGAATCCCCAGCCCAGGCCCGCTGAACAACAATGATGGCTGCAACCAAAAAATGGCCAGGCGTTGTGGCGGGCGCCTGTGGTCCCAGCTACTTGGGAGGCGGAGGCAGGAGACTCGCCTGAGCCCAGGAGTTGGAGGTTGCTGTGAGCTGTGATGCCATGGCACTCTACCCAGGGGGATAGCTTGAGACTCCGTCTCAAAAAAAAAAAAGGAATACCAGTTTATTCCACAACTTAGTTATCAATTTGTAATCTAGAAGTGTGAGGTCTTTAATATAGTTCTGTTGGAGTAAATCCCTCCTTCCTACTATAAACCCAGCACTGTATTAGAGCTGGAGATACAAAAGGAAAACTACAAAATAAATAAGCTCCGTAGTCCCTAGGAGAGTGTGTAACAGAACTCAGGGTAAGATAGTTCAGGGAGAAAAAGTTGTACAGTTTATTGTATTTACTTTTCTCTCAAGTTACTGTTCTCATCTCTTCTACATTTTCCCCTGTTAAAACCAGGAAAGTAGAAAGTTACTCTGTGATAATTCAAATAGAGTTACAATGTATCTCAAACCAACTACTGCGAGGAAAGAGCTACTTAAAATCATTGTATTTTCTAATGTTTATTAAAAACTTACTATATGCTAAGAACAATGCCAAGCATCTGATATGCACTATCTAATCCTTAAAAGGTGGGCGGTGCCTGTTTCAAACCTGGCCCTGGCTAAACTGCAACAACAAAAATCCTTAAAAGAAACATGCAGAAGAAGAGTACTACTGTGGAACCCATTTATCAAGTGACAAAACTGAATCTAGGAAGGGTTAAGTATATTGCCCAAGTTCGCAAAGCATGGCAGGCATGGGATATGAACTCTAGTCTGCTCATCTCCCAAATGGAAATAACTGTAGGGCCTGACATGGCATATATGAAAGAAATACAAAATTCAATTTGATCTGGGGGAAAAAACTGATTAAAGAGATAATTTGGGGGAGGAGGGAACGTATACAGAGTTGGAAGACAAACTCCGGACATGGATCTCCCCTTTGATATCACAATCAGGACTCTAACTTAATGAAAGGCACCTCTTGAGTAGAATTATCCTAGAAATATCCCTTAGTTCCCTTTCTCCAGTCTTGAACCTCTGACTAATAAACAACTGTGGCATGGTCCTATATTTTTAATTGGATAACCATGGCTCTCTGAGGTAGTAAAACTGCCCTTAATTGAGTAAACAATATTACAACCCTGAAAAGAAAAACTGGGAGCAATAAAATGAGGTATATCAAACCCACAGTGCTACTGATACTTTTGAGTTAAGTTTAGGACATGTATCTTTTAAATGGTAAGTCAGATTTTAACTGATGAAAAGCACTTGAAGTTTTAAAAGAAACTACTTTACTACATTTACAAGTTTGATTTCTTATTGTTACAGATTGCCCAAGTGCTTAAGGAGATTTTGTCAAGGTGGTAACTTTCACCTATCAAGGACTGACTATGCTTGACAGACTGATTGTATAAATGTATTTTAAACATCTAAGGAAATTTAATTCACTAAGAGTGTGAAGAAATTTAGTCTGTTAAACTAATAGTAACATTAATTAAAGAATGAAAGTTAATGTCCTGTGGCGGGTTCGAATCCCCAGTCCGGGCACGCCAAACAACAATGATGGCTGCAACCAAAAAATGGCCAGGCATTGTGGCGGGGGCCTGTGGTCCCAGCTACTTGGGAGGCGGAGGCAGGAGACTCGCTTGAGCCCAGGAGTTGGTAGAGGTTGCTATGAGCTGTGATGCC
>CAUYQV010069328.1:0-19669 GCA_963574575.1 Galagoides demidoff
GTGGTCCCAGCTACTTGGGAGGTGGAGGCAGGAGACTCGCTTGAGCCCAGGAGTTGGAGGTTGCTATGAGCTGTGATGCCATGGCACTCTACCCAGGGGGATAGCTTGAGACTCCGTCTCAAAAAAAAAAAAAAAAAAAAAGTAAATAAACGTCACCCTGTTCCTAATCAAGGCAATTTTTTTTTCACCCTATCATAGTTCTTTTATTTTTACAAAAAAATAAAGACTGTGTAACTCTGTTATTCAGGCCAGGACATATGCAGTAATCTGTTTTCATTATTTGGGTTTGACATTTACAGGTTTCAGAGAAAATCTGAAACTGGTAAATTAAAAACAATTTAGTGCTGAGATTTGGTAGTTCTAGGAAAATTATTCTCTTTCTCAATCAGCAGATCCACAGTAATTCAGAAGGTTTCTCTGTGATACCATAGCCCTGTCCTGGAAAGAAATCTTCTCTAAAAAGAGAATTATCTTCATGTTTGCCATTTCTTTTCTGATTTTGGCTTATATCATTTAGATACATCATTATGTACAATTTTTCTTTTCATGGTGATTGAAACTTGAAGTGTTTTACTTGGTTCCCTTGTAGTGCTTGACAGAAGACAAGATCAGTCTTCTTCTACACCTGCTTGAAGATGAACTTGATCACCGAACTGATGAGAGAAAAACTACAACCAAATTAGGTTCAGACATCCAAGTCCACGTCACTGCCTGTATTCTCTCTGTGTGTGGCTGGGCGTATAGGTTAGTCAGCAAATTCTGCCAGGGGACATGAACTGTGAGCACTATACTACATTTTTGGAAATCACATGGTGTTTCCTGTGAGAAAAACAGAGACAAGGAGAAACTTGGGGGTGGGAATGGTGGGGGCAGGGATGAATAGTAAGAATTAGTAAGAAAGCCAGAATTAGAATTCAGGAATCCCTGATGTTCACAACTGAACTTTGTTTCTGATGCTGTCACTACCCAGCTGGAAATTTGTGTTCCTATAAACAGTAAAGCTTCTTTCTAAAAATAGAAAATAAGCACGTTTCTATTTTTAGAAAGGAAGAAAATCAGCTTAATTGATTTAAAAAACTACCAAGGGAAGCACCAGCTGGAATCCTCTAGGCCCCCATATTGGTGTTTCCACTCCAGCTGCTCAATTTGGCATAGACACCCTCTGAGAAAGAAAACTGTTCGAAGAAGTCTTGAATTATTTTTGATTTGCTTTCTTTGGTAGATTAAGGAATGTTTTCCACTTAAAAGGAAAAAATGTTTTAAGAGGCACAGGAGAAATATATAAAACATACCTTGAAAATAATCTTGGTTAGAGAGCACACTGAGACCCCTAGCTCTTTCAATAGGAAATATATAAGAGATTATGCCGCTGCGGTGTTGAGGAAGGAGGTTCTGAGAGGACATGGTTTCCAGTTCGCTGGACTGCCAGAAATTTTATGAGATGCAGCATACTCATGAATCATTACATTTAGTCACTTGGAAATGTTACCCTTAGTGAAAACTCTATTCTTTTTCATTCCTATCTAGTTCTTCTTTGGAACCCATGCAGCTCTCCCTGATAACATGTTCACAGTGCATGAGGAAGGTGGGACTCTGGGGCTTCCAGCAGATTGAATCATCTATGACTGACTTGGACACATGCTTTGGCCTGACCAGCTCCCCCATCCCAGGCCCTGAAGGGCGGCCAGAGCGGTTCCCTCTGGTGCCTGAATCTCCTCGGAGGATGATGACCCGGAGCCAGGATGCTACCTTTTCCCCAGGCTCAGAACAGGTATGGACTTAGCTTATTTGGGATTAACTTTTTCACAGCATTCTTTTTTTCTTTCTTTTTTTTTTGGAGACAAAGTCTCCCTTTTTCACCCTCAATAGAGTGCTGTGGCTTCACAGCTCACAGCAACCTCAAACTCTTGGGCTTAAGAAATTCTCTTGCCTCAACCTCTCAAGTAGATGGGACCACAGTGCTCAGCTGTTTTCTTGTTGTGGTTGTCATTGTTTAGCTGGCCCGGGCCAGGCTTGAACCCACCAGCCTTGATGCATGTGGCTGGTGCCATAACCACTATGCTACAGGTGCCGAGCCTTCACAGCATTCTTAACTGGTATTGTTGGTAGAAAGTTGGAAATTAACTTAGGTAGCTCATGGCTTGGTGCCTGTAGCTCAGTGGCTAGAGTACCAGCCACATACACTGGAGCTGGTGGGTTCGAATCCGGCCCTGGGCTGGCCAAACAATGACAACTACAACTAAAAAAATAGCCAGGTGTTGTGGAGGGCACCTGTAGTCCCAGGTACTTTGGAGGCTGAGGCAAGAGCATTGCTTAAGCCCAAGAGTTTGAGGTTGCTGTGAGCTATGATGCCATGGCACGCTACCCAGGGTAACATAGTGAGACTCTGTCTCCAAAAAAAAAAGAAATTAACTTAGGTGGTAGGTAGGCTTCACTTCCCACCACACTGAAAAGAATACCATGTAGTATTTTTGTTTACTAATAGAAAAGCTAAACTCATATGAAAATGCAGCATAGAAAGAGGGACTCTACCTAACAGATTGTGACCTAATTTTTTATACCCTTACATTGACTTGTAATTTAAAAAAAAAAAATACAGGGCCAGGCGCAGTGGCTCACTCCTATAATCCTAGCACTCTGGGAGGCCAAGGCAGGTGGATTGCTTGAGTTTAGGTGTTTGTGGCCAGCCTAAGCAAGAGTGAGACCTCATCTCTAAATATAGCTGAGCACTGTGACAGGTACCTGTAGTCTCAGCTACTTTGGAAGCTAAGGCAAGAGGATCTATTGAGTCCAAGAGTTTGAGATTACTGTGAGCTATGACACCATAGCACTCTACTGAGGGCAACAAAGTGAGACTGTTTAAAAAAGAAATACAGCATAGAAATCTAATATTCTTGGGTTTTTGGTTTATTTTTGGTTTTTTGTTTTCTCACTCTTGCTCAGGCTGATCTTGATTTCCCGAGCTCAGGCAGTCCATCCACCTTGGCCTCCTAGAGAGCTAAGATTATAGGCATGAGCCACCATGCCAGCCTAGAAAGCTAATATTCTTCAAAGAGTTTCATTGTAAGCAGTTTAGAAACTTAATCCTTATAACTTAGAGTATGAAATGTTAGTTTTCACATGCTTCTAGAAATCTTTCTGACCGTAATCACTAATAGTATTTGTGTACTTCTGTTGTTTTCCCTTTCCTGCAGGCCGAAAAGAGCCCAGGTCCCATCGTCTCCCGTACTCGGAGCTGGGACTCTTCCAGTCCTGTTGACCGTCCTGAGCCAGAGGCTGCTAGCCCCACCACCAGAACCCGCCCAGTGACCCGAAGCATGGGAACAGGAGACACTACTGGCCTTGAAGTACCATCTAGCCCTCTGCGGAGAGCCAAACGAGCTCGCCTCTGCTCTTCTAGCAGCTCGGTGAGTCCACATTTGCATGTGGAAGTTGCTGAGCACAAACAGCATGCTGTGGCCTCCCTGTGCAGCAGGAGAAACAGGCATAATCCCTTCCCTGGTCCTGTGGCTAAAAGTAAACCATCTGAGTGAGTGTAAAGATGGGACAGGTGGGTGACCAGGAGACCACAGGGGAAAAAATAAAGGTTTTGTCCCTTGTTCCTTTGGTGTGGATTCTAGAAAGGTAATAAACATTTCAGGTACATGGGACAGCAGTCAGGTAGGGGGACAAAACTGATAAGGTGCAGTTTGTTTACCAGAAAAGGAGTAAAAGAGTGCAGGAAATGAGAAGAACATGTATAGGCGGAGTTTAAAAGAGAACATAAAAACTAGAAGGGTGGGCATTTGTGGGATTCTGAACTCGATAACTAACGGCCATACCTCCTGAGTTTACACTGCATCTGCCCTTCATGAATACTCTTTCTTTTCCTCCTTCCTCAGGACACATCTTCAAGAAGCTTCTTTGATCCCACCTCTCAGCATAGAGATTGGTGCCCTTGGGTGAATGTCACACCTGGCAAAGAAACTAGGGAGAATGGTGGAGCTGAGCCCAATGCCAAGGCTCCATCAGAGCCAGGTTGGAAGGCAGTGCTGACCATCCTGTTGGCCCACAAACAGTCTAACCAGCCAGCTGAAATGGACTCCATGGTGAGATACTTACTGTTTATGGGATGAGGAGCAGACACTGGTCCTATAATTAGCACCCTGCCTGCCCTCAGCTTTCATAAGTCAAATCAGACTTGTTCTGCTTTCATCCTGAGAATGGCATGGAGCTAGTTAAATCTATCTGCAGTTTAGCATACAGATTACATCAAATTCTGATAAATTCTTTGTCCTTCCAACTAAGATGACTCAAGGTGGAAAGGGAATGCATAAGCAGAAATAGATGAATGGGCAGCTGCCCTGGCCTCGTGCTGCAGGACAGCTGCTCTTTCTGTCAGTTGCTGTCACTTGCATTTGGAGCCTGGCAAGGTGACTTAGCTCTTTGGAGCACTGTGCTCTGACACCTCTGACACTGGGAATCTTACTTCACTTTGTTCCACAGCCAAGACTTGTGCAGTGGACTTCTGCTAGCCATCACAGCCATGACTGCTGTGAGTTACAAATGCAGGTGACAACGGAGAAAACAAGTCAAGTTTTTGCTCTGTGTAAAGGATGAAAAGTGATAGAGTAGGCGTTGAGGGATCATGGAAACTGGATTCTCTTTCCCTTGTTGGCTGACTCCCAGATTTGCCTTGTCACCTAGTATAAATATCACAGTTTCCGACCCCTACACTTCCTAAGGACAAAGTAAAATAATACTTGCCAACAGATAGTTACAAGCAGCATTCCCAGATTCATGGTTCTATGGTCATAGAATTCAACTAGGGAACTACAGTGATGCTGAAAGTCCAAAAATGTACTTTAGAGCCCTTAGTTAATATGAAGATGAAAGTTTTCTAGGTTTTCATAGGAAAAAAAAAAAACTTGTATTTTTTTTCTTTCTTTCTTTCTTTTTTTTTTTTTTGAGACTGAGGCTCACTATGTCACCCTTGGTAGAGTGCTGTAATGTCACAGCTCACAGCAACCTTAAACTCTTGGGCTTAAGCCATTCTCTTGCCTCAGCCTCCCAAGTGACTGGGACTACAGGCGCCCACCACAATGCCAGCTATTTTTTTGTTGTAGTTGTCATTGTTTTAGCAGGCCTGGGCCAGGTTCAAACCCGCCAGCCCCATTGTATGTGGCCGGTGCTCTAACTACTTAGCTACAAGCACTGAGCCCCTATATTTTTTCAATTTAAAAACTTCTGAAAATAACATAAAGCTATTTAAAGACAAATGTTTAACCCACCTCTCTAATGGATAGGTAAAATCTGTTTTTTGCAAGTAAATTTTCTCTATGTAGATCTTCAGGAAGAGTGTTTTGTGGTTTTTGTTAAGATTCCTCTCAGTCACTGTAGTGCTATAAAGAAAACCCACAGGTTTTGTTTTGTTTTATTTTTTCTAGTGGAAAAAAATTAGTCTTGTTCTTGGTTCTGGGTTCCAGAACTCTTAACATCCTTTTTTTTGATAATTTGTCTTTTAACCTTCCCATAGCTACTATGACTGGAAAATATAAAAATTAATGAAACTATGGCAAAGGATTGGGACATTGGGAGAAAAGTTGGTACTGTATTTTCAACTTATATATCTTTCTAGGGCTGGCCAAAGTAGCTCATGCCTGTAATCCTAGTATTTGGGAAGCAGGTAGATCAACTGAGCTCATGGGTTCAATACCAGCCTGAATTAGAGTGAGACCTCATCTCTAAAAATAGCCAGGCATTGTGGCAGGTGGCTATAGTCCCAGCTACTTGGGAGGCTGAGGCAAGAGAATTGCTTGAGCCCAAGAGTTGTAGGTTGCTGTGAGCTGTGACGCTACAGCACTCTACTGAGGGTGACAAAATGAACTCTTTTTCTTTTCTTTTCTTTTTTTGAGACAGAGTCTCACTATGTTGCCCTTGGTAGAGTGCTGTGCCTCCCAGGTAGCTGGGACTACAGGCGCCCACCACAACACCCAGCTATTTTCTTATTGCAGTTATCATTATTCTTTAGCTGGCCTGGGCTGGGTTTGAACCTGCCTGCTTCAGTGCGTGTGGCTGGCACCATAACCTCTGTGCTATGGGCACCGAGCCATGAGCTCTGTTTCAAAAAAAAAAAAAAACGGGAGGAGGGCAGAAAGAACCAAGTGTTCTCATTCACAGACAGTAACTTTCACTTTCTAATGAATTGCTTTGTCTTTCTCAGAATCTCAGTACACTTCATAGTCATGGTCAAGTAGCAATGAGATTCTTTTTTTTTTTTGAGATGGAGCCTCAAGCTATCCCCCTGGGTAGAGTGCCATGGCATCACAGCTCATAGCAACCTCCAACTCCTGGGCTCAAGCGAGTCTCCTGCCTCCGCCTCCCAAGTAGCTGGGATCACAGGCACCCGCTACAACGCCCGGCCATTTTTTGGTTGCAGCCATCATTGTTGTTTGGTGAGCCCGGGCTGGGGATTTGAACCCGCCACCTTAGGTGTACGTGGCTGGCGCCTTAGCCGATTGAGCCACAGGCGTCGAGCCCAAAAAAAAACTTTTTAAATGATTTGAAGACCAAAGTCATCCAAAGATTGAGTTCCTTAGAGTGGAATTTTAGACGCCTTGCCTGGAAGAAGGGAGGCAGTGGGGCTCTGGCTAAGGTATCAAGAGTTCAGGCCTCTGGCCCATTGCTCACTGGCTGGGCAGGGACCTCACATCTCTGGACTTCATTGTTCTCATCTGTAAAATCAGACAATACCAACACCTAGCCAGGCCTGCATGTTGTGATTATTCCTAGCCATTGGGGCTGCCTCTCTTTTCCCCAAATCACTTCACTTGTTATACCCAAAGCGAGAGGAATAGAGAAACGCCAGCACACTGAGTCCAAATTAAGCAAGGGTCCTTTATTGATCGGCCAGGCCGAGAGCGAGCTCATGTCTCAAAGTCTCTTGGTCTCTAGAAGCACCGGGTGGAAACCTTTTATAAGGGGCTTTGGGTAGGGGAGGGGGAATCCTTAATGCAAGCTGAATTTGACAAGGGGACACCTGGTAAGAGGAGTCCTTACACAGGGAAGCTGGGGTTTTGCAGTTACTACTAAACTTTCTCAGCTGAGCTTTCTGTCTTAAAGAGGGAGGGTTGAAAGCCCTTAGCAAGATGAAGTTGGGGCATAACACACTCACATCCACCTGAAAGATGACAACAGTTGGAACAGAGTCTAGTCTGGCATAACAGTCTGAGCAGGGATCTTGGTACCAATATTGGCTCTGACATTGGCTGGCCGTGGGTGATTTGCCAAGTGGGGAGAAGGAGAGTAGCTCGTAGGGTAGAGAAACCTCATAACACGGGGGTGAATGATATGGCCAGGCCCAGGCTGTTCTGCTTTGAAACCTGGCACCCTCACTTTCCAGCCCTGTGGACCTCAAGCAGGTTACTTAACCTCTTTGGGCCTCAGTTTCTGCATCTGTAAAAAGGGGGTAATAATTGTGTCACTTCATAGGATTGGATAAATTAATATGCATGCAGTGCTTAGAACTGTGCCTGGCACATAATAACTGCTCATTCATATTGTGCACGGTCGATACTATCCCATAGGGCTGTTCTGAGGACTAAATTAGATCGTACATAAAACATGCCCAGCCCAGAGCCTGGTATATGGCATGAGCCCAGTTAAGAAGTGCTATTACTTAATATGAATCGGGTTCAAATTCAGCATACTATAGATGAGCTCTTGTGGGAAAATATTAAAAAAAAAAAAAAAAACCTGAACAGAAATTCTAGGGCTTTCAGTCTCACTCAGCACTGTCCTATGAAGGGGGATGCCCTGGGGTTCAGCACTCCCTGACTCAGAGTCAAGTGCCCCCTCCCACTTGTCCCCAAGACCTGTCTCCCTCAGTGCCCTGTGCCTGCCCATCCATGTGGTGATCAGACCTGAGCCCAAAAGCAGTAAGATTCTATCATTGCCCCAGGGCCAGGGGTGGCAGGAGGGGTTATAATTATGGGTTTCATGGAATATAAGCAGCTCCTTTAAGGGCCCTCATGGGGCCCCTCCCAGCCCCACCCTCCTGGGTGCCCCCAGAAGCCGGCACTCCCGGTCCATGTCAAGCTACATTTACTGACAGCTTATTACACGTGCTTTATGTGAAATGTCTTATTTAATCCACCCAAATGGATTTATTATTTGGGTCGTTATTTCCCCCATTTTATAGATCAGGAAACTGAGGCTCAGGGAGGCACAGTGACTCACCCTAAAGGAAGTACCCACAATCTTAACCCTTCACCCCAGTTTGTATCCCAAATGGTACCAAAATCTTGCTGTGATCAGACAGGAAACGGGGCTATGGAATCTGGCAGCCCTGGCTTTGGTCTTAGCTCTGACACTGTGTGACCCTGAGCAGTCATGTCACCTCTCCGAGCTTGGGTTTCCCCCTGGGTTTATGGTGAGGACTGAATTTGAAAACAGGTGTGTCTGTAAGTGCCTGGAATTGATGAGGGTCAGTAAGGGTCAGACCCCATTCCTTTGCTGTCGTTCCTGTTGGTCTTTATTGATGGAGGCATGAAATCACCGTCTACTTAGTTACAAACATCAGGGCACCAGGAAACCTCTCGGTACTAGACTTGCCAATGTGAGCCTTGATAATCCATTTTCCCATTTCATTCAGATCCTGAGTCATGAAAATGGGGGCTGAGTCACTGGGTTCTATTTTGCTTATGTTAAGCTCGCACGCACGCACGCACGTTATGAGGTCTGTGGTAAGCAACAGGAGCTTTCAGGGAAAGCAAATGAAACCAATCCCCCAATTTGCTGTGTGAGTGGAAGCCAGCCTGGGAAGCTCTCTGATTCTTAGTTTCTCCCTCGGCTGAGTGTGTCGGTCTTTAGCCAGGAGGCTCCTTGCGGTGACCCAACAGTGGAGCCTAGAGCTCTTGGAGTGAAAAGTTTTAGAAGTCCTGGGTCTTTCTCTCCTCCTTTCCCTTTTCTTTTTAATAGTGTTTTCTTCATCCTGTGATAAATGCCTGGGGAGGGGAAGATACAGTGAGGAGAGAAAGAGTGAGAGGCGTTGTTTACTGAGGAGTATTGACTGGGTCCCTCCGAAGACAAAGCCCAGGGTTCTGATTCTCTCCTGTGACCCACTTCCCTCTGGCCTAGAGCGAGTATCGCTCTGATTTGTGGGTGACTGTGTGACGGTCACCTCCCTCAAACTTACTCACCTCTCCCAGCAAGGCAGGAAGGAAGCACTGCGCCTGGCATTGGGCAATGCCGAGGACCCGTCCAGGTTCCATCCACCCCAGAAACAAACCTGGGCTCTGGTCTGCCAGGCCCCACCCCCAGCTGTGCTGGGGCTTTGTTGGGTGATTCATGGGCTTGTGCACTTTGGCTGTTATTATGTGCCTCTCATTAATGAGCAGGCTTCGGATATTCAGGATTTCCTTAATTAGTGTTTCCTCCATCCTGAGTGTTCTATCTTGGGACTTTATAGGTCACTTACAGCGTTTACAGCTTTGCACAGTCTGACATTGCGGCTGGGTTTCTTCCCTGGAAAGGAGAAGGGGGAGGCTGAGGAACAGAAAATGCCCGGCTCATTCTGCTGTCAGGTGGGCTTTTGCTCACTGAGGGCCATGAGCTCAATGTTTCCTGTCCCCAAAGGGCAAACATAACACAACCTGGGTGGGACTGAGGAAATTTCATATCTACATTTCGTTTAAAATTCAAAGTCTCGGCTCAGTGCTTATAGCTCAGCGGCTAAGGGCACCAGCCACACACTCCGGAGCTGGCAGGTTTGAATCCAGCCTGAGCCTGCCAAACAACAATGACAATTACAACCAAAAAAATAGCCGAGGGTTGTGGCAGGCACCTGTAGTCCCAGCTACTTGGGAGGCTGAGGCAAGAGAATCACTTAAACCCAAGAGTTGGAGGTTGCTGTGAGCTGGGACACCATGGCACTCTACTGAGGGCAACACAGTGAAACTCTGCCTCAAATAAATAAATAAATAAAAATAAAAATAAAATAAAATTCAGAGTCTCCAAAGACAGCCCAGTAATATCTTGTTCACTGCTTTTGGGAGCTTCCTGTTTTCTGAGGTCAATCTGTGCAGTTGCTGTCACCGAAGGTACTTTTCCTCTCAAGCTGAGGTGGGGGGAGGTGACTTGCAGGTAAGGGGATAGACGACTCCTAGTCAACCAACCTCCTTTCTTTTCATTCTCTGGCGTTTGACACACCAGCACGGTTAATAAAACAGGCCGCAGGCAGGGCAGATCCACAGTGCTGATTCAGCCAGGCCACTTTCATCCTGGGCCTTGACTGTTTAACAGGCACGATTCACAAGAAGAGATGGAGGAGTTTATCTCCTTAATAAGCCACCCTGAAGTCAAGTGTGCTTAATCATGTTCATCTCCCAGAAGGCTGGGGGTGGGGGGAAATCACTTCTGCTTATACTGTATTAATAATTTACCCAGTGTGCCCAAGAACTATTGATATGGTCCTTAAAACTAATGGAAAAAGCTATAGATATAGTTATTTGGAAAAAGTAAGTTTATACAACACAGTATCTTGTGTGTGATTCCATTTTTGTGGCGGAAAAAAATCTACTTATGGACAGAAAAACAGTTTTGAGGTTTTTAAATATTATCGGCCTTGAATGGTAGTATAATGTTATTTAAAATATTATTTATTGCCTTTGAAAATATTGAAAACTTTCTACAACAAATGTATGTTACATTTGAGGGCGGTGCCTGTAGCTCAAGAAGTAGGGCACCGGCCCCATATACCGGAGGTGGTGGGTTCAAACACGGCCCTGGCCAAAAACTGCAACAACAAAAAATAAAATAAATAAAACGAAATAAAAAAAAGGAAGTGTTCTCTCCTATTAAAAAACATATGTTATAAATTTAAAAAAAAGAGGGGGGGGGCAAGGTATGTTAGCTCACACGGGTAGTCCCAGCAACTCAGGAGGCTGAGGCAGGAAGATGGCTTGAACCTAGCCTGGGCAACATAGGGAGACTCCCCTATCTCTGAAAAAATAAAAATAAACAATTAAAGTAAATCCTAGGATATCCCTGGTAGATTATCCAATCCCAGCTTAGTTTAAGCTGTCTCTCAGAGTCAGACAGAAACATCTCAACATCTCCTTCCTCAATTCAGGTCTAGGTCCCCAAAAGTCTAGGAGTTGAGGCTAAAGAGAAATTACCGCCCTTTATTCTGGTTGACTCTGATGTTTTTTGTCCTCTAATGAGAGTTGTCATAGAAGTACTCAGGGGTGGGAGTGGCTTTTTCCTCAGCCATAAAGTATTTGGTTTCTCTCTGTCTCTGCTTCATCCTGAAAGGTGGAGGATTAGAACTACCCTGCAGTTCTCAGAAGGGGCTTATTTATAAAAATGGGTGCTTTCACCCTGAGTTAAAAACCAGAACTTCAGTGTGGCAGTGGCCGCCTCCCTCCCAGCCTTTCTGGTCCGTGTGCGCCTCTGGAAGGCAGGCCTGTGGGCAGCTCTCTGAGGCTTCTGGGGCTATAGCTCTTTAGCTCCTTCAGAAACGGCCTGACCCCTCACGGAAGCTTAGCATCAAAGTCTGGGCATCGTCTCCCTTGAGGAAGGAGAGGGGGTTATTTAAAAAAAAAAAAAAGATTTAGGTCTAGAACAGTGGTTCTCAACTTGCCTAATGCTGCGAACCTTGGATGCAGTCTGAAGGGGTCGCGACCCACAAGTTGAGAATGGCTGGTCTAGAAGATCAAAGAGATGATAACTGGTCATTTGGGAGTAAAACAACATTTTCAGTTGAGGTAGCCAGAAAACCAATTCTGAAACTCTAGACAGTAGCATCCCATGGGACGGGGGATGGGAGAAATGACCCTGGTGCCCTAGGGTCAGTGCTCCTTGGGCTTTTCTCTGCACCTCCCTCCTGCTAGGGGTTGCAAAACACAGAGTGTGCGGGGCCCTCTAAGGGGCCCAGCTGCCGCTTGGGAGGAGAGGCCACCAGATCCTCAGTATGTCCACCCTGAGGGAGAGGGCTGGGTGAAGCGGGGCATCTCCCTTTCCTTTGGCAAAGGATGAGGGGAACTGCCTCAGCTCTCTGCTAACAGAACAGGGCCTCAGGAAAGGCTTCTCAGTTCTGCTGGTGAAGGCTGGCCAGCTTGGCCCACAGAGGAGGAAAGCTGGAAGAGGGCAGAGCAGCCATTTGAGACCCGCTTGTGCTTTCCAACCACTAAGGCAGTCTGGCACCAGAAGTGTCCAGAAAGGCAGGGCTGGGCCATTTGTTCCTGAACCAGGCCAGCATATGCAAGGTGTTCAATAGCAGGTCCACAATGGGAAGTCAAGGAATCTTGTAAAGCACTGGTTAAGACTGACTATGTGAACTAATAGATAAGACTAGCAGTTATTTACTAGTTAAAGACTATGGAGCTGGTAGACCTGGGGTTCATATCCCAGCTCTGCCACAAAGAGCTGTGTGGCCTGGAACAAAGGGGAACCTAATACCTACCACATAGGGTGGTTAAGTTGCTGAGAAATCTCCTTGGCAGTGCAGAGCAGGGCCTGGAAAACAGTGGGAAGTCAAGAAACAAGCTTAAAACAGGAACTGGGCAGACAAGGGGACTTGGGGGCATATCTTGATTATATGTTGTGATTAAACGTACGTACGCATCTGTCAAAAGCCACAGAACTGCATGCCATAAAGAGCAAATTACAGTGTATATAAAATTTTAAAAATTGTTTTTCTCCAAGATTCCTTCTGGTTTTGACCTGGTATGGATTTCTTCACCTGTAAGATAGTTGTTGCTAGAAAGCAATTATGTAATTGACATGACTCTGCATTGGGATAGGAAAAGGGTCTGTAAAACAAAGCTCTTTCCTTCCTTTTAGTGTCCTGGTACCAACTGGCCTCCTGTTCTTTCATGATTTACCCAAGGGGCAGCCAAGGATGGCCCCTCAGACTTCACATGGTAACCGGGGCAGCGAGACCTCAGAACTTTAATGCTCAATACAGCAGCCACTAGTCACCTGTGGCTTATTAAAACTTGAAATGTGGCTGGTGAAACAGAGGAACTGTATTTTAACTTTCATAATCTTAATTTTTATTTAAATTTAGAAACCAAATCGTGTACATTTCTATTAAACACAACTGTAGGCCAGGCAAGGTGGCTCATGCCTGTAATCCTAGCACTCTGGGAGGCCCAAGTGGGTGGATTGCTTGAGGTCAGGAATTTGAGACCAGCCTGAGCAAGAGCAAGACCCTGTCTCTACTAAAAATAGAAGAAAAACCTAGTAAGGCATTGTGGCAGGCACCTGTAGTCACAATTGCTCAAGAGGCTGAGGCAAGGGGTTCTTTTGAGCCCCAGAGTTTGAGGTTGCTGTGAGCTGTAACACCAAGGTACTCTACTGAGGGCGACAAAATGAGGCTCTGTCTCAAAAAATAAAAATAAGCACAACTGTATTGTTTTGGTAGGACATTTTAATTGTTAATTTTTTCTTGATATATAATTCCTATACAGCAAAATACAACATTTAAAAAATGTTACAGCTCGGGTATTAATATATTCAGCATCATTACTAAGTACAGAACGTTTGATTATCCCCCAAAGAAACCCCACACCTATAAATTGTCACTCCAAGTTGCTCCCAACCCCTATCCCCTGGCAACTACTAATATCTACTCTCTCTCTCTAAATTTGCCTATTCTGGATTTTCATAAAAATGGAATCATTCACTATGTAGCTTTTTGTGTCTGGCTTCTTTCACTGAGCACACAAGGGAGGACAATTAAGTTTGGGAACTCAGCCCAGAAAAAATGCTACGTACCTCATTGCTGAGTATCATTATGGTCACCTTTGAAGTACAACCCTTGGCCATCTGGTGACCTAGTGATGTTCAGCAATGAGGTATGTAGCACTTTTTCTAGGATGAGTTCTTGAACCTAACTGTTAGACCTCTACTGTGACAGCTCTGATGGCCATTCCAGAAAAAAATAATTCCAAAATTGCTCTGAAGGATGAACGAGGTCCTTCCCCAGGGGAGTACTGAAGGTGACCCCAGTGATATTTAGCAGTGAGGTAGGTAGAACTTTTTCTAAGATGAGTTGGCACACTCAATTGTCCAAATTCGTATGTTTTCAGGGTATATCCGTGTTAAACTTTACTCTTTTTATGGCTGAATAATATTCCACTGTATGGATATGCCACATTTCCTTTAAGCAGTCATCAGCCAATGGACATTTTTGGTTACTAAGCCCTGGAGATGTAGCATTCAAATGAGATGTGTTGTAAGCATAAAATACATAGCAAATTTCAAATACTTACACAGAAGGAACTATAAAATACGTCGTTAATGATTTATGTTCCTCACACATGGATATATTTATTATGTATCAGGTTAAATAAAATATATCACATTTTGAAAAAGAGCCTAGAAATAAGGCAGAGGAGGTGTGACTGTCTTGGAGGGAGGGGAGGGACCCTTCCTCTCAGGATCTCCTTGTTCAGCTCACCCCGCCCACCGGTGTACCTGAATTGAAGGGTGGGAGTAGGGCCCAAGAGGAGTGGCCACTTTAGGAGTCACTCTGCCCTGACACTGGAGCTGCAGAAAGCACAAGTCCAGGCAGGAGTTGGTAGATGATTTGCCCCTGGGAGGGGACCCAGGGCTGGAATTATTGGACAAAAGGAATAATTGGAGCAGGCCAGTGACAATAATGCCTTCTCCTGGCTCCTGGCGCCTGGCCTGTGCTGGGCCGCAGAGCTGCCTGAGGCTCTTTTTACTCAAGTACCCACATGCTTCTGGGCTCCTTCCTCAGCCAAGGCACAAGAGCAGTAATGACATGAGAGGCTTCATTTCTCCTGGGCACCAAGGGCTGATCCTGAGCTGCCATCAGGAGGCTGGAACCTAGCTCCGGCTGTGTTACTAACTTGTTGTGTGTCCTCTGGCAAGTTTCTTCTGCTGTCTGGGTCTTGATTTCCTCATGGGTCGGATGAGGGAACTGGATCAGATAATCTATGACATGTTTTCCAGCTGTAACATTTTAAGAGTTCTGAAAATAGTCCTGCATCAGACAGAGGTGGGACCAACGCCTGGCTTTTTATCCTTACCAGCTTTGTATCCTTATCCTTAAAATGGAGTGAATATTAAACCATAAGATTTAAATAAGATAACCATTGCCAACCCTTGGAGCTTACTATATATCAAACACTGTCCTAAGTGCTTTGCACAGATGAGTTTATTTAATCTGCCCAGCAAACCTTGGGGTAGGTATTAGTAGTCCCACTGCCCAGTTCATGGAGTGAGGATGTGGCAGAGCAAAGATTTTGAAGGCAGGTAGTCTAGCTCTAGTCAGTTTCCTCACCCATCATGCTAACCTGTTTTCAGCACAGGCAGGAGGCATAAGAACTCCTTCGTGGATGCTAGGAGGGAGAGGGAGGCACACTGTAAAATACCTTTGGTAGAAATACTATGACGTTCCTCACTAAATAAATGGGGAAACCAAGCTCAGAGGATGAAATACCAAGTCCTGGGCCACTGTCAGATGATGACAGCACAAAACCCAAGTATCCTGGCTCAGAGGTCCCCTGAGTATTTGAAACTGCAGTGATCTCAGGTTACACATGCAAATCTGCCAGCAGATAAGCAGCCCCAACTCAGGCTGATCTCAGAGCCTATCACTTGACTGATTAGTATCTGAAAATCAGGGCAGTGTTTCTGGAAATGCTTTTGCCTTCCTTGGTGGAGTCTCTGAATTTCATCCAGGTACAATTCTTAGTTGTTAGGGTTTTTTTGTTTGTTTTGTTTTGAGACAGAGTCTCACTATGTCACCCTCAGTAGAGTGCTGTAGCAACACAGCTCACAGAAACCTCAAACTCTTGGACTTAAGAGATTCTTTAGCTTTAGCCTCCCAAATAGCTGGGACTACAGGTGCCCACCATAATGCCCGGCTATTTTTTTTTTCTTGGTTGCCATTGTTGTTTAGCAGGCCTAGGCTGGGCTCAAACCCACCAGCGTTGGTGTATGTGGCCTGCGCCTTACTCATGGAGCTATGGACTCCATGCCAGCTGTTAGGTTTTATACTCAATAGGAACTGGCTGTCCAGGGGCACTTAAAAAGTCACTTTTGGCTGGGTCTAAGATTCAAATATTTCTTGAGTGTCTACTGTGGGCAGAGTAGATACTAGGAACTACCTCCTGCCCTGCCCTCTGGGGAGTTCTCATCAGGTAGATAGAAGAAATTCCCTTGCTCAAGAATGATTGCTTAAAGATGGACACAAATGATAAAACCCAGTGTTGGTGATGGGGCAGGAACATAGTCACTCATCCCCTACTGGTAGGAAACAAACTTAATGGAGCCTTTCTAAAGGCCAGCTTGGTAATAGTTATCAAAAGTCATGTGATTGTGCCTACCCTGAAAACCCTGCAGTTCTACTCCACATTGGCCCAAGGAAATAATTAGGGCTGGGCACAAATATTTAGTCATAATTATGTTCATGCAGCTTTGTTTAAATAATGAAATACTGGATATACCCATGTACATTAACAAGGACCCGGTACTAATGCACAGGTCTTCCATATAAAGGTCACTGCATTCTATCTAATAGGGGAAGAGGCTCGAATTTTTGCCTACTGGGGGCAAAGGCAAGATATAAAAATGCCATCAAATAGTGTGACAGCATTTTTTTTTAAGAATGTATATTTGCTGTAATAGGAACTAATACTTTTTTTTTTTTTTCAGTTTTTGGCCAGGCCCGAGTTTGAACCTGCCACCTCCCATATATGGAGCTGGCACCACAGGTGCTGCCCATGGAGCTAACATTTTTGTAAAGTCACTTTTAGGCATTATTTTATTTTATTTTATTTTATTTATTTATTTATTTATTTATTTTGAGACGGAGTCTCAAGCTATCCCCTGGGTAGAATACCATGGCATCACAACTCATAGCGACCTCCAACTCCTGGGCTCAAGCGAGTCTTCTGCCTCCACCTCCCAAGTAGCTGAGACCACAGGTGCCCATCACAACGCCTGGCCATTTTTTGGTTGCAGCCATCATTGGTGTTTGGCGGGCCCGGGCTGGGGATTCGAACCCGCCACCTTAGGTGTACGTGGCTGGTGCCTTAGCCAATTGAGCCACAGGCACTGAGCCTAGGCATTATTTTAAATCTGTAGCATAGATGCTTACTTTAAAAATGTTTAAATTATCGGTACCCTTAATTTTTTTTAGAGATGGGGTCACCTAGGCTGGAGTAGCATTCAGAGGCACAATCATAGCACACTGTAGTGCCTTGGACTCCTGAACTTGAGTGATCCTCCTGCTTCAGTCTCCCAAGTAGCTGGTACTACAGGAGAACACCACAGCACCTAGCCTCACAGGTGCTCTTTTTATTCTTATCTTGCAACTGGGGAAATTGAGGCTCAGAGAGGTTAAGCAATTAGTTCATGTGTGTATAGCGAGGATTATGTGGGTCACTGCAAAATTTTTGAGATGGCATTATGGTCCATTATTTCACCACCAAGACAGTCGACAGCATCCTTGCTGATTCACCTGTGCAAATTTCCACTTGCTCAGCTTACAGGTGTTGCTAGGAGGACTTCATTTGTTTCTGTCTGCACAGATTTTATGTTTCTTGATTTCTGTGTATCCCAAAACTTTCGTAATGACCCCTGTAGAATCCAACTTTATGATACCCTTGGTGCAACTACTTTCTTGTAAGCAGAAAAAGGCAGGGAAGCATAATGGTGGTTCTCTTGGGATGAAATATTATGGATTTTTTTTTCATGAATCTACAGTTTTCACTGTTTTTTTCTTCGCCATGAGCATAAGTTGCTTTTGGAATTAGATGGGGGAAAGTTACTTTAAGTAACACTTGCTTCTTGAACTCTACAAATCACAAAAATTAAAAGCTTGAACTGTAAGAGGATTTTTCCCTGGCAGGTCCTCTACCTGCCAGAAGGTTGTTCCAGACCAAGAGCAGGAAACCCTAATGCAGTGTTTCTCAATCTTTTTTATCTCACAGCACACTTGAACCTACAGTTAAACTTCTGCGGCACACTTATGTTGATCAAAAAAAAAAAAAGTAAAAAAAATATATACTTAGTGTGCTTTGAACTTCTTTTGAAAGTAGTTTAATTATCTTGGAAATGTTTTCCAGCACACCAATTGGGAATCACTCACTCCCCTACTGTCTGGTCTTCAGAATTATAATAGGGGAACTTCATGCCCAGACATCCTGTCTCAGGCTGAATCCCGAAGGGCAAGGCTCTAACTGGTGGGCTTCATCTTCCCATCAGCTCCTGAATTCCAAGGCTGGGTCTTCAACAGCAATTAAAAGGTGAGCACCCAGATCCCAGGTACATGTATACCATGTTGGAAAGCTTCCCACCACCTCATTTTGGAATGACGTAGGAAAAGAGCAGCCTAAATGGCAAAGATTCTTTAAAAACAAAGATGTATTTTTCCCTTCAAATCAGCCAGGGATCCCTACAGTCACCACGCACCAGGGAGCTCTTTTTTTTTTTTTCTTTTTTTTACTGATTAGCTGACTGGCCTCTGTGATAACTGTTCATGATGAAACTGCATCACAATTGCTCTTTGGGTTCCCACCATCTGAGGAAAGGGAGGGGTTGGTAGCTGGCCAAAAAACTATTGGGGGAAGGGTTGGGAGGAGGAAGAGGACAGGTAGTTGTAATCATGGTAAAAATAGCAAAATGACAATAAACTACAGTAAATATTTATTGAGAACTTGCAAATGCCAAGGGGTTTATATGCATCATCTCATTGAATCTTCCCTTAAAT
The DNA here is from genome assembly GCA_963574575.1 of Galagoides demidoff. NCBI lineage: Eukaryota > Metazoa > Chordata > Mammalia > Primates > Galagidae > Galagoides > Galagoides demidoff. Next base: position 18,728 of record CAUYQV010069328.1, read on the forward strand.
CTCCATGAGGTAGGTATTGTTATTACAAAAATTTAGCAGGTGGGAGAACACCCAGGCTGAGTGAGGTTAAGTGGCCCCAGGTCATGCAGCTAGTAAATGGTGGTTAGGATTATAAACCCAAGTCCCCCTCTTGCTAAACACCTCCTTCCAGGAGCCACAGGGAACCCCAAGACAGCCTATACACTCTGCTTTACATACATTCTCAATTTCAGGGAAAACTGCCATTTTCAAGTCTCTTGGCCACAGAGATCTCACAGCGTTTTTTTCTGGATTTGTGTGGTATCACTTAGATGGTAGTCAAGCTTGATGACTGACATCTGCCTGTCCCAGGTCTGCATCCTACTTCCAGCACTGTGTTTTAGTGACAGCAGGCCTCAGTATTCTCAATGTAAAATGGAGACTGATAATAATACATGTATCTACTTAATCACCCTAAAGCCTGCAATATAATGTAATGTAGCTAAGCCATTCACATTATGTGTATTTGCCCATTTTCAGACCTAATGGGTATATACATAATCGACTATTTTTTTTTTTTTTGAGACAGAGCCTCAAGCTATCCCCCTGGGTAGAGTGCCATGGCATCACAGCTCATAGCAACCTCCAACTCCTGGGCTCAAGCGAGTCTCCTGCCTCAGCCTCCCAAGTAGCTGGGACCACAGTTGCCCGCCACAACACCTGGCCATTTTTTGGTTGCAGCCATCATTGTTGTTTGGCGGGCCCGGGCTGGGGATTCGAACCCGCCACCTTAGGGGTGGCTGGCGCCTTAGCCAATTGAGCCACAGGCGCCGAGCCCGACTATTTTTTTTTTGAGACAGAGCCTCAAGCTGTCACCCTAGGTAGAGTGCTGTGTTATCACAGCTCACAGCAACTTCCAACTCCTGGGCTCAAGCAACTCTCCTACCTCTGACTCCCAAGTAGCTGGGACTACAGGTGCCTGCC
>CAUYQV010069336.1:0-19335 GCA_963574575.1 Galagoides demidoff
GCCTGTGGTCCCAGCTACTTGGGAGGCAGAGGCAGGAGACTCGCTTGAGCCCAGGAGTTGGAGGTTGCTATGAGCTGTGATGCCATGGCACTGTACCCAGGGGGATAGCTTGAGGCTCCGTCTCAAAAAAAAAAAAAAAAGTTAGTCTGAGAGGCCGAGGCAGGTGGATTACCTGAGCTCACAGGTTCAAGACCAGTCTGAGCAAGAATAAGACCCCACCTCTAAAAATAGCCAGGTGTTGTGGTGGGCCCCTGTAGTCCCAGCTGCTTAGGAGGCTGAGGCAAGAGAATTGTTTGAGCCCAAGAGTTTGAGGTTGCTGTGAGCTGTGATATCACAGCACTCTACCGAGGGGAACAGAGTGAGACTCTTAATTTCTCCCTCTATAAATTTCCAAGTGGACTTAAAGAGAATCCAGTATTAAAATGTTAAATTTTCTAATAGTAAAGTTTAAATGAGAAGATTACATCCTCTTCATACAGAGTGAGGAGTTTAAGTACATATATTTGTTAAGTGTCCAGTCTTTAGGATCAAGCTGTAGAAAAAGCAGAGACCCGACTACAGTTACATTTTATAATCACAAATCCCAGAGAAAGATGATTGGCAAATGGAGCAGGAAAGTGGGCCTGGCCTGTCCCAGCATGTCATAGAGACGTGTTTAGACACTGAGCCGCACATGGGCAGACACAGAGCTAGAGGTGGACCGTGTGTTTACAGAAACAGTCGCCAGGAAAACTAAAAGTCAGAAATGTAGAAAAGATTTCCTTTGAAGAGAGTGATGGGTCAAGGGCTGCAGACGCCTTTTCTTTTAATTCTATTTGATGTTGTTAAGCACACACAGGCATGACTTCCAAAATAAACAGAACAAAACAAAAACCAAAGCCAAACTCATTCAAAATTCTTTTGATTTATGTTTACTAAGTCAGATAGTACATACATTTTAGGAAATTTTCAAATGATGGCACACTGTAACAAAAAATCTTAATCAAAAGTTTTCAGAATTTGGCCAGACCAGGGGCTCACCCTGTAATCCTAGTACTCTGGGAGGTCCAGGTGGGTGGGTTTCGTGAGTTCAGGAGTTTGAAAGCAGCCTAAGCAAGAGCACAACTAAAAATAGGAAAACTAGCCAGGTGTTGTGGCGGCACCAACAGTCTCAGCCACCTGAGAGGCTGAGGCAAGAGAATCGCTTGAGCCCGAGTTTGAGGTTGCTGGGAGCTGTCATACTACAGCACTCTACCAAGGGCAACTAAGTAAGACTCTATATCAAAAAAATAATAATAATAATTAATGAATAAATAAGTTTTCTAAAGTACATTTTTTTTACAAAATCATAATTCAGATTGGTAGATACAAGAAGCAGAATAATGGCCCTCAATAATGCCCATTCCCTAAACCCCATAACCTGTGTGCCCAACACCTCATGAGGTGCAGGCACCACTGCAGGGGAAAGGCATACCGAGAGCTATCTGGGCCCAACGCAATCACGTGCACCCTCAGGATAGAAGGGAGGCAGAAAGGTGAGTCAGAGAGTCAACCAAGGACTCCCCAAAGAGGGCAGCAGGGAACCTCTGTCCAAAACTACCAGGAATTAAATTCTTTCACAACTCTGCCAACACCCTAACCTGAGTCTACAGAGAGACATGCCAGTCCTACAGACTGCAAGGCAATAAACGTGGACAGAGCCACGCCAGACCTACAGACTACAAGGCAATAAACATGGACAGAGCCACACCAGACCTACAAACTATAAGGTAATAAACATGGACAGAGCCACTCCAGACCTACAGACTGCAAGGCAATAAACGTGGACAGAGCCACGCCAGACCTACAGACTACAAGGCAATAAACATGGACAGAGCCACGCCAGACCTACAAACTATAAGGTAATAAACATGGACAGAGCCACTCCAGACCTACAGACTGCAAGGCAATAAACGTGGACAGAGCCACGCCAGTCCTACAGACTGCAAGGCAATAAACGTGGACAGAGCCACGCCAGTCCTACAGACTGCAAGGCAATAAACGTAGACAGAGCCACGCCAGTCCTAGACTGCAAGGCAATAAACGTAGACAGAGCCACTCCAGACCTATAGACTATAAGGCAAAAAACGTGTGCTTCTTTAAGCCACCTGGTTTGTTACAGCAAAACAGAAAACTAATACAGTGGTGAATATCCACCCACAAATGTTCTCTCAAAGATCTCTATGGACAAATAAAAAGTTATAAGACAGGAAATACTCACATTCTAAGTTTTCAATATAAAGGTTTTCAAACTCTCTTTCTATTTGTCCAAACAGTTCCAGAAGGGTACTGCGAACCGAGGAAGGGAGTTTCGAATCCTGCAGAAGAAGATTTTATCCAAAATGAACACAGAAACGAACAAGAAATGCTATCACCAAACACCAATATATTTCCAAAGTGAATAATCTTTGATCTTAAACTCTGGTTTTACAACATTATAGATTTTATTTCCTACACATACAATGTTTAAAGAATTTACAGTTTCAAATTTCTACAGAGGAAACTCTGAATAAAATTGTATAAATGGCTACCTAGGGTAATATGGGGCTTAAGAACAAAATAATAAGCCAGGTGCCTATAGCTCAGTGGTTAGGGTGCCAGCCACATGCTCTGGGGCTGGTGCGTTCGAATCTGACCCTGGGCTGCTAAACAAAAAATAAAATATCCAGGCATTGTGGCAGGTGCCTATAGTCCCAGCTGCTTAGGAGACTGAGGCATGAGGATGGCTTGAGCCCAAGAGTTTGAGGTTGCTGTGAGCTAAGATGCCATGGCATTCTATCAAGTGTGACCAAGTGAGACTCTGTTTCAAAAAAAAAAAAGAACAAAATAATATGGCTTTCCCTTTGCAAAAGAGAATAAAAGACCGCCTTATATTCAAAAACTTATAAATGGAGAACAAAGGACGGCAGTTCCCATAAGTGCGACTCCATAATGAAACAGGTTATCTCCTGTGATCTTACTTACACAATATGTAAAGACAACTATGAAAAAGGAAAACAGGCAACCCTCAGCATTAGATCCAACATCTCTTAAGTGAAATCGTTAACTTTAAGTTCTCATGTGGGCCATGTGCTTCACACCTCTGTCCATCCTGTACCTCCAGCCTCACTAAACGTCAAGGAGGCAGCAGGCTGAAGCAGCACCCACATCCCTTCCACACTGTGGCCAGCACAGCAGGACTCTGGGCACTAGATACCCTTTCACAATGCACTTTCCCTGAAAGCTGCTAATACCCACGGCTGCCCTGGGCAGTCAAGGTCCACTCCCATCTCCCTGAGACCTTCATGACACCTTGCTGTCCCCACAATGTTTCTAGAATAATATCTCAGTAATGAACTGCTGCTAATGTAATTCTGTAAGTTACTTTTCAAATATTTATACAGCATATATTTTTTATTTTTTATGAGTTGCAAATTTTTAAAAACAGACATGTTTATTATTAAGTCCTTCTCAAACTAGCTTGTTAGGAAGTTAGAAATTTTAGAGAAAATGATAGCACTTTACTTTTTTTTTTTTTTTTGAGACAGAGTCTCACTTCATCGCCATCAGTAGAGTACCATGGCATCACAGCTCACAGCAACCTCAAACTCTTGGGCTTAGGTGATTCTCTTGCCTCAGCCTCCCAAGTAGCTGGGACTACAGGTGCCCACCACAACACCTGGCTATTTGTTTTGTTGCACTTGTTTAGCTGACACCGGCCAACCTCAGTGTATGTGGCCGGTGTCATAACTACTGTGTGACGGGCACCAAGCTGATGACAGCACTTTAGCAATACAAATTTTACAATTATCACAGAATTCTCACATAAATACACACACATGAAACAACTGCTTTAAAACCTGAATCAGGTAGAATTGGTACTGCAGTTTCTCAAAATCCTCTAAAATAGCAATGAAGAACACGAAAAAAAAGGAAAGAAATCTTAAAAAAAAAAAAAGGAATAAAATCTTAAAGTTAAAATTAAAATTAAACCTTCAAAGAGGAAACTCCAATAACTAGAGGACATAATCTTTCCCTGAACTGAGAGTCACAATCAGTCGCTCACTCTCTGTCCTGCCTGTGGCCTGGGCACACTCCATCCCCCTCCGTACACGTCACTCCTTGGATGTCACCCTTACAGGAGTCTCACCAAGTCCTGTGTGAGGCCAAACTGCCCACAGACATTGATTCATCTATACCTGTAATGCTTTAATATTCAGCAACTAAACTGTCATATTCACTTGACTATGAAATGCATCATACATAAAATTCTTATGAAAAACAAAGCTGAAATGTCAGTATTAATCTTGTTTCAAAAGTAAAGATGATCAATAAACTAAACATATAGTGAAGAATTTTTGCACAAGGAGGCTGAGCCCAGAAAAAAGCCTTAGAACTCCTTCTCCTCTTCCCACCAGTTCTCCTTGAGTGTGCCATTCCATTTATAGGAAAGATGCTGAACTTTTGGTACTTGAGGAAGCTCAAGACAGGAAAGCTCTAAGTCAGCAAAGCTGTCAGACCAGTTTGCATCTCACTGCAAGAGACGGACGCACACTGGACACAGCACACCAGCCGGCGGCTCTCGGCCACAGCTGACGCAGACCACAGGCTCTTTGCAACAGGAGCCCCTCCCTGAGCTAACTTCTTCCTAAACTACTTCAGATTTGCAACTCTAAGATATAAAAAGCTAACCCTAACATGACTTCTCACTCACACCACCCTTGCGCATCACCCGACAACAGAGGGCATTACTCTGTGCTGGTCAGACGGTGCGTCAAACCACGGGCAGTAGGCAATGTGTGCTCTTGGGCTGCTCCTCACACACCTACCATGCCAGTGCCTGCACCCGGCAGTGTGGCAGCAGTGTGGCCCTCCTGCTCAGCACCCACACCGGCCACTCACAGAACAGCTTGCTTGGTCCCTCTCCAAGTAACTGTACTTGTTCAACAAACAAGCATCACCTAGAGAGCATAAGGAGGCCCACAAAAGAGGACTCAGCTGCTTAGTCTGCAGAATGCCAAGCTGCCTACCTGGGGTCACCAGGAGACACTGTGACCTCCTTGACTGTGTCACAATGGACGACAGACATGCAAAAAAGCCAGAAGGTCACAGTTACCTCACATGGAGGTAACTCTAGAATACACCTGCAAAAGAGATGCTAGAATTCTAACACTAGATGTGAGGAATCTACACACTGAAAGACCCATCTCCGACCACTCTCCCACACTGTCCAATATGGTAGGCACTTAAATTTCAATGGAAAGTATTTAAATTTTTAAAAATTAAAATTTTAGGTTTTGAGATACCAACCACATCTCAAGCATCCAACACCCACATGTGGTTCCCACCATATGGCACAGCAGGAGAACACTTCCGCCACACAGAAGTCCTACTTCACAGCTCTGGCATCACTCCCCAAGTGCTGTGGCTAAATCTTGCCCCCAAAATTCACGTGTTGGAGTTCTCAGGCCCAGGACCTCAGAATGCGGCTGTGTGTGGAGATATGGTCCTTAAAGAGGTGATTAAGGTCAGTGGCATCCTAGCTCAGTTGGTAGGGCGCCAGCCACGTACACTGAGGCTGGTGGGTTTGAACCTGGCCTGGGTCAGCTAAAATAACAATGATAACTGCACAAAAAATAGCCAGGCATGATGGCAGGTACCTGTAGCCCCAGCTACTTGGGAGGCTGAGGCAAGAGAATCGCTAAAGCCCAAGAGTTGGAGGTTGCTGTGAGCTGTGATGCCACAGCACTCTACCAAGCGCAAAATAGTGAGACTCTGCCTCAAAAAAATAAAGAGATGATTAAGGTAAAGTGAGGCCATGTAGGTGCACCCACTCCAGTCAGGCTGGAGACACACAGGACACAGACATGCCCAGAGAACACCGTAGAGAACACCAGAGACGGCATCCACAGACATACATACATTGATATACCTACAATGTGTTTTAATATTAACACATGCTTTTGTCTAAGCTTCACAAATTTTTTTTTTTTTTTGAGACAGAGTTCCACTTTGTCACCCTTGGTAGAGTGCCATGGCGTCACAGTTCATAGCACCCTCAGACTCTCAGACTTAAGAGATTCTCTTGCCTCTGCTTCCCGGGAGGCCCACCACAACACGAGGCTATCTTTTTTGTTGTTCTAGTTGTCATTGTTTAGCAGGCCCCAGCCAGGTTCGAACCTGCAGGTCCAGTATATGTGGCCAGCACCCTAACCACTGACCTACGGGCGCGGAGCCACGCCTGGCTATTTTTAAAGATGGTGTCTCGCAGGCAGTGCCTGTGGCTCAGTGAGTAGAGCACCGGCCCCGGCCAAACTGCAACAAAAAAATAGCCAGGCGTTGTGGCAGGAGCCTATGGTCCCAGCTACTGGGAAGCTGAGGCAAGAGAATGGTCTAAGCCCAAGAGCTGGAGGTTGCTGTGAGCTGTGATGTCATGGCACTCTACCAAGGGCAACAGAGTGAGACTCTGTCTCTAAAAAAAAAAAAAAAAAAAAAAAGTGGGGTCTCACTCTAGCTCAGGCTGGTCTCAAACCTATGAGCCCAGGCAAACACCTCAGCCTCCCAAAGTGCTAGGATTACAGGCATGAGCTACTACACCCAGCTAATTTTTTAAATGCTAACATATTTTCATCATCTATAAAGAAACTAAAAAAATTATAGGCAAAATTTATCTTCATCAATAAAATATGAGTTACTAAGTCAAAGGACAGCATGCTCACTTCAGTGGAGACAAGGAACCTGTCACAAAAGGTCTGATTTCGAAAACGCTTCAGAGAATAGCAAGAGACCATTACAATCGTATGATGCTCTTTTTCTGAGACTACAGCAACAGAAAACTCAAAACTACATTGTCATCTAACCCGCACAAATGTCACACCTACTTCCTCTTGTTACTAAGTCTCACAAACACGGTATCCCATCTGTGTGTGCTGCTATATTTGACAGTACTTTCAACGGGTTTATTTTGGGGGGTTTGGGGAGGATTATTTTTTGTAACCCAAGCTCCTCTCTACTTAAAGACCAGACACATGTGGCTACCTGTTTAATATCACCAACACGATTGCGGTCAGCGTGAACTCACCTGTCCTTCCAGCATGTCCCTCGGCAGCCCTGTCCGCTCCTGCTCCGAGCTGTTGGTTCTCCGTATGGAAAGGCTGTGTGACTTGCGCTTTTGTTTTGCTTGGCGAGAGGTCGAACAACTTGCGCTTTCTGTGGGCATTACTTCCAGAAGGTAGTGTCCTGGTCACTTCCTCAATAAGCTAAACAAAGGCAGGGAAACATTTATTTATTTCTGATATAGCAAACTGAAATAAAGGAAACAATAGTAGATAATTAATAACCTTAATCAGAAGCTTCCTTACTATGATTAACATTTTTTTTAATTTTATTTATTTATTTATTTATTTTTTTAGAGACAGAATCTCACTCTGGGACTACAGTACCTCCCACAACACCTGGCTATTTTTTGTTTGGCCGGGGTTGGGTTTGAACCCGCCACCCCTGGCATATGGGACCGGCGCCCTAGTCACTGAGCCACAGGTGCCACCCTAGTTTGTTTTTTTTTTAAGAGACAGAGTCTTACTCTGTCACCCTCGGCAGAGTGCTGTGGCATAGTCTTTGTTATTTCTTTTGTTGCAGTTTGGCCAGGGCTGGGTTCAAACCTACCACCCTTCGCATATGGGGCCAGTGCCCTACTCACTGGGCCACAGGCATCGCCCTTAACATTTAACTCTTTAATTAAGAGCACGACAAATTAAGATGTTTTAAGATAGAGACCACAGTCTTTGTTTTTTTTTGCAGCAGCAGCAGAGCCTCAAGCTGTCCCCCTGGGTAGAGTGCTGCGCCATCACAGGTCACAGCAACCTCCAACTCCAGGGCTCAAGTGAGTCTCCTGCCTCAGCCTCCCAAGTAGCTGGGACCACAGGCGCCCACCACAATGCCCACCTATTTTTTGGCTGCAGCCATCATTGTTGTTTGGCAGGCCCAGGCTGGATTCAAACCCACCGCCTTAGGTGAATGTGGCTGGCGCCTTAGCCACTTGAGCCACAGGCGCAAAGCCGACCACAGTCTTTGTTAAAGAAGTAATCTGGGCTGGGCGCCCAAAGCACAGTGGTTACAGTGCCAGCCACATACACCCAAAGTGGTGGGTTCAAACCCAGCCCAGGCCAGCTAAAACAACTGCAACAAAAAAAATAGATAGCCAGCCGTTGTGGCAGGTGCCTGTAGTTCCAGTTCCATCTACTTGGTAGGCTGAGGCAAGAGAATCGCTTAAGCCCAAGAGTCTAAGGTTGCTGTGAGCTGTGATGCCAAAGCACTCTAACAAGGGCAACAGAGTGAGACTCTGTCTCAAAAAAAAAAAAAAGTAACTTGTTATCAAATTTCATTAACCAATTGTAAATAGCAAATAGCAAAGAATGACTTAAAATTAAAACTTTCCCCTGGCATAGTCTGGAACCCATTCTAACTGCATATGCTAGAGACACGTTCTAGAGAAACGCTATCCAAGAGAAATACAATGCAATATGTAATTTAAAATTTTCTAATGACCATATTAAAAAAGTAAAAACATAAAATTACTTCTAATGATTCAGCCTATTGTCTAAAATATTTTATAGTCTATATAAAACATTAATGGACTATTTCACATCATTTTTATGATTACCTCTTCAAAATTTTTTTTTTTTTTTTTGAGACAGGAGCCTCAAGCTATCCCCCTGGGTAGAGGGCCATGGCATCACAGCTCACAGCAACCTCCCACTCCTGAGGTCAAGCGAATCTCCTGCCTCAGCCTCCCAAGTAGCTGGGACCACAGGCGCCCACCACAACACCTGGCTATTTTTTGGTTGCAACTGCCATTGTGGTATGGTGGGCCCGGGCTGGATTCAAACCCGCCACCTTGGGTGTACGTGGCTGGCGCCTTAGCCACTTGAGCCACCTCTTCAATATTTAGAGCGAACTCTGCATTCACACCATATCCCAATGCGAAATAGCCACGCATGACTAAATTACTCAAATCTCTAAATAATTTTAGCATCAAAATGCCACTTCGGGCATTTTCTACTCATCTCCTGTTATTACCCATTCCACCTCCCAATATAATTGAATCATTACGTTAGCTAATATTTACTTTCAGGAAATGGACCTACACGTTACATCTTCCTTCTTCAACTACTACAGACTTAACAGTTTGGAACATCACCTACTGATCTTTGGCTATTACTCACCCCTCGTCCTCCAAACACAACTCTATGGTCACGTCAGCTCAGGGAAGTGCCAAGCTGTAGCACTGGCCGCATTGGACACTACACCGGCCCCAAGTGCAAAATGAGCAAAGAGGGCACACCTGGGACTTCTACACAGTAACACATCAAAGCTAACTTAGGAAAGAAAATCAGGAAAATCAGAAAATCAGCTATAGTTTAATATTTTTCCAATATTAGGTCTGTGGCTTCCACTTTTCTAACCCCTTATAAATTTGTTACTAATTTTTCTCTCTCACAATGTTTTGCACAGATTTTCCTGTTTTTACTTGTGTCTCTGTATTCACGTCCTCCAGCTTCTCCCCAGCAGTCTGCCCTGGTCTTACCACCACCTCCCTCCTTCACACCAGATCCTACACAGACTAAGATCCAACCCAAGAACCAAGTGCAGTTGGTATCCAAAGGCAACTGGCACCACTAGTGTCCTCCATCTCATGCGAGTCAGCACAGGCTGAATGTCAAAAAGCCTCAAGACCACGAGTAATTTAAATTTAGGATTTTCTCAGATTTGGGGAGATTTGCATCACAGGACATCCGAACACATAACTCACATATGTTTTGTATACACATTATGCATATAGCCTGAAGAGAATTTCACATTCCCCTTGAGGAAGCTGAATAAAGTGTGTCTTGTGTGCCTGCATTGACTATGACCCATCACACCATCCAGTGTGGAATTTTCCACTTATACCAGCATCAAGTCAGCATACAAAACATTTCAGATTTTAAATTTTTGATTATGGATGCTAAGCCTATATTAACATAAATCTTATTTAAATGGTTACTTTAATAACCAAGTCAGGGCTTTTTTTTTTTTTCAAGTTGGTATGTTTGGAAGAAGGGCAAGAAAGTAACTGGTGTTTGCAAAAGGAATATTGAAACAAGGTGCCAGGGAATCTGAGCTAGGCAAGAGGGGAAGAGAAATCAGAATTAATGGAGAGGGCAGCACCTGTGACTCAAAGGAGTAGGGCGCTGGCCCCATTCACTACCTAAGGCTGAGGAATTACTACAGAAGATATGTCGGGGCCATAAGTGGATCCATAAACAGTCATCAATCTTCACAGCATCCTGTGCTAGAGTTCCCAAATGCAATGAACAGTCTGTTAATACACTTGTGTGTCACTTAACAATGGGGATAAGTCCTGAGGAATCTGTGATGAGGTGAGCTGCAGGTGCACACACGAGTGTGCGCATTCATGCCCACAGTGTGTTAACACTCACACACCTGGACAGGGCAGCCTGCTACACTCCTGGGCTTCAGGCAGGGCCTACTGCTCTGGGCCGCACACCCACACAGCAAGGTCTTGTTCTAGATAATGCAGGCAACTTAAACAAAATGCTGACTGTGTATCCAAACATATCTAAACACACAAAAGGTGCGGTAAAAACACAGTACTACCTTCTCAGAGAAACACCATTACATATACCATCCAGTGTTGACCAGAACATCATGTAGCAAATGATAATATATAACAGATTAAACACTTTAGTAAGTTGATTATACAACTGTAACAAGACAGAAAACTTCACTCAAAAATAAGCTACTTTGGCTCGGCGCCTGTGGCTCAATCGGCTAAGGCACCAGCCATGTACACCTAAGGTGGCGGGTTCGAATCCCCAGCCTGGGCCCACCAAACAACAATGACGGCTGCAACCAAAAAATGGCCAGGCACTGTGGCGGGTGCCTGTGGTCCCAGCTGCTTGGGAGGCGGAGGCAGGAGACTCGCTTGAGCCCAGGAGTTGGAGGTTGCTATGAGTTGTGATGCCATGGCACTCTACCCAGGGGGATAGCTTGAGGCTCCGTCTCAAAAATAAAAAAAAAAAAAATAAGCTACTTTTAAAAGAAAAACAAGCTACTTTAATGACTATGCATGTTTCATCTAAATAAAAACTAAAACAAAAACCTAGCATCCCAAGAGATAATTATTTTCCTTCACATTCACATTTTTAATCACAGCATTCTGGGAGACCAAGGCAGGTGGACTGCCTGAGCCCACAGGTTCTGAGTCAGAGGGAGACCTGGTCTCTAAAAATAGACAGGCGTTGTGGCAGGTGCCTGTCGTCCAGCTTCTCTGGAAGCTGAGGCAAGAGAATAGCTTGAGCCCAAGAGTTTGAGATTGCTATGAGCTATGATGCCAGAGAGGGTGACGAAGTGAGACTGTCTCAAAAATAAATAGATAGACAGATAGATAGATAGATAGATAAGGTCTTTAATAATAGTGTATTGTGGGAGGTACCTGTGGCTCAGTGCGTAGGGCTCCGGCCCCATATACCAAGGGTGGTGGGTTTGAACCTGACCCCAGCCAAACTGCAACAACAACAAAAAAAAACAGCCAGGCATTGTGGCTGGTATCTATAGTCCCAGCTACTTTGGAGGCTGAGGCATGAGAATTGCCTAAACCCAGGAGCTGGAGGTTGCTGTGAACTATGACACCAGGTCACTCTACCAAGGGCAACAAAGTGAGACTCTCTAATAGCACTCTTAGGAATTCTTAGTGTACTGAAACACCAAACTCAATTTTAACCAATATCAAAGGAGGATGGTCTCTAGCAGCAACCTAAGAAATATCATCACTGACCTGCTTAAAATATTTTGTCACTGATGAGATGAAGGCATGGAATACATAACACACTATCAATTCTGTGGGTGATACTGAAATGGGAAACATCATCAATCTGATAAATAATAACCAAGATTTTTTTTTAAAGATTTCAATCATCTGGCTCGGCGCCTGTGGCTCAATCGGCTAAGGCGCCAGCCACGTACACCTAAGGTGGCGGGTTCGAATCCCCAGCCCGGGCCGCCAAACAACAATGATGGCTACGGCCGGCGTTGTGGCGGGCGCCTGTGGTCCCAGCTACTTGGGAGGTGGAGGCAGGAGACTTGCTTGAGCCCAGGAGTTGGAGGTTGCTATGAGCTGTGATGCCATGGCACTCTACCCAGGGGGTAGCTTGAGACTCCGTCTCAAAAAAAAAAAAAATACAGCACTTTATTATTCCTATTTCTTAGCAATGGAAGACTGTAATTGCGGAAACATGAATGAAGTTGGGGAAGTATTGTGCTTGCAGAGGTGCCCGTATGGCAAGAAGCTTTGCTGTATAAATGAACTAATAACACTCAAAACAATAACAGATCCTGCTAAGCGAAATGCCCTTATCGCCAAGCAAGCCAAGCAACTGAGGTATGAGCCTAAGGGACCTGGAAAATACCCATCAAGGGCAGATTGATTCCTGGTTATTCAATTCCATCCCATCTTCAACCACAAGAAACAACGTCCAATTTAGTAAGTTCTCATCATTTCTTGTTGCCAGCCATTAGCTTGTTAGTTTGTTTTCAGCAGGGCAAATAGAAATATCAAAAGCAATGTACCTTTTTTTTTTTCTTTCTCACTTGGTAACTCTTAGACACAGTATCAATGAGCAATTCTTTGGCCTAACAATATGCTCTTCTCAGGGACCCAGTAACAGCAGATCATTCTGACTGCACTGGCCAGGACTTAGCCGTGAAGCGCTCGCTGAATTTCAATTTTTATCAGTAGCTTCTGTTTTCCTTAGGAACCCTATCATCAGTCAGCTTCTGTTTATCTGAAACAACCTGCTTTATTTTTTTTTCTAATTGCTGCCGCAAAAAAAAGAAAAAAAAGCCATTCTGGTAGTATTTTAAATTAAGTCACAGCTCAGGCATCCACTTGTTTATCTGCACTGTTGGCCTCACACACTATTTCCTTTCTTTGAGAAGTTTAAGTTTTCACTCAAGACGCTCTTTAATTTATCTTCAATGTTCGAGATGGCTAAAAAAGCTGGGAAAAGAGAAAATGGACTTTTGTGTTTTATTCCCCAAAGCAACAAAGCACAGATTCATAGAATTTATTGCTGAAGGGGACCTGGGTGATCAGACGTTCTCCTCTCATCCAAACCCCAATTCCCCCTACGACCCCTACATTCTTGCTCTCAGCGAATGATCTATTTTCTTAAAGTGCAATCCCCCCTAAAATGTTCTCCCTGACCCACTCTCAACATGTCATTTTTATTTCTATAGTTATTCTTTCTCCCATCCTGTAAATCTCAAAGGAATGGGCACTCCTTCACTTTTCTCTATGGCTAAAACATGTCTGGTTCCACGTGTTTATTTCTTTCTATCTTCCATTAGCTGAGCTGTTAATAGTGATAATGATAATAATGATGTGAAAGATTATAAGTAACATTCATTAAGCAGCATTTTCTCTTTCTTTCTTCCCTTCCTCTTCTTTCCTTTCCCTACCTCCCTCCCTTCCTTCCTTCCTTCCCTCTTTCCTTCCTTCCTTTCTTTCTTTCATTCTTTCTTTCTTTCTTTCTTTCTTTCTTTCTTTCTTTCATTCTTTCTTTCTTTCTCTCTTTCTTTCTTTCTTCTTTCTTTCTTCCCTTTCTATCTTAGAAATGGGGCCTCGCTCTGTTGCCCATGCTGGGTGCTCAAGTGATCCTTCTGCTAAGCCTCCTGAATAGCTGAGACTACAGGGGCATATTACCACAAAATTAGCTGATTTTTTTTTAATTTTTCTTGGGACAAGGTCTCTCTATGTTGCCCAAGCTCGTCTCAAACTGACATCAAGAATCCTTTCACCTCAGCCTCCTGAGTCCCTGGGATTACAAGAGTGAGCCATTACACCCAGTTTATTAAGCATTTTCTAGGTTTCCAGAACCACTTAAGTTCTTCCCACACCAACTATGTGATATACATACTATTATTACCCCCAATTTCCAGAAGCAGAGACCATGATCCTTGTAAATATCTGCATTTCGGTGATTTATACTTTCTTCTTTGTATTCTCTGCACTGTTGTGATGTTTACAATGAGCTATAGACAACTTTTAAAATAAGACACGATAGATACGTTAGAGATTTTCATGGAAGAGAGCATCTGGGCAGCATATCTCCACTCTTGGATTCTTTCTCCATTACATCCACAAATTGGGCCATTCTATCCATTAAAAATCATTTGAGTGCCTACCACAAGCAAGGGACTGTGAGGGAAACAAAGAAATATAAGCTAGAGTCAAAGACAGCTAACTGAGGTGTCCATGCCATCAAGAGTTTAGAGCAAGGGGGATTCACTGTAACCAGAATGCACTAGGGTTAGAGCAAAGCCTTCTATGGGAGGGTCTCTAAGAGATAGGGAAGGGGAGAGCAGCTCTCAGACAAAAAGGCACGTCTCCACCCTGACTCTCACTGTTCTTTCAAGTCCCCTTTCTTCTCCTGATTGAGACAATACTAAAAACTGACACTCGGCTATGGAAACAATTCGGAGGATGTTCGAGCATGAGCTTCATTATTCACACCATCTCTGACTTTCCCGACAGCTTCTAAGTCTGACAGTAAACCTGGTGTTATTTCACTTTAAGCTAACTTCTAACTTACTTTCAAACTCACTTTTTTGTTCCCTAGCTTTAGGTTCAAGCAGAAACTCTGAAAACACATACAGAAGAATATGCAACAGGAGATTTAAAATGGCATCTCCCCCTCAATTGTTCCTCCTCAAATAGGTGTACTTAGCACAATTGCAAGCACAGTGCTGGGCACATGAAAGTCACTTAATCACTCGCAAGAAGATTGATCACTAACTTCTGTGGCTTTAATTACCTTTGCTCCAACAGTTCACAATAAATTACCAACTCCCACAAGAGTAAGGTTCCACAAAACGAAGGCAATTTATCTCCGTTAAGATTTCGAGATGAAGCAAAACTAACATTCTTTGAATTTAAGCTCTTTGGGGTACCAAAATAAACTTCAAACCATAAATGAAACCCATCAAATATCGAGGAACCTCGCTATCTTAATCCTTTGATATATCCCTCTACAAAATCTAGATCAATTTAATAGATCAGAACATAAAAGTTTACTCTCTTTCTTTCATCAACTATATAAATTCTACAGTGTTAGTTGCCACAGCAAAAATCATCTCAGAAATCCTCAGAGTTAGAAGTTACATCAATTCCATCATATCCAAAGGCTGAAAGGTAGCTTCACTCTTTTTTTTCAGTATTGATCTTCCCTCTCGTTTTTCTCCTCAAAAACTAACTATCTCTTCTAGTTTGGAACGCTCACGCCTGGAATGTCAATATCTGACAGTATCTTTCCCATTAGGCAGCTAATTTTCATCACAAAGACCATAATTGCAGGAAAGAACAATAAAATCTGTTCTTCTAAGACGATGTTTATAAGAATTAAAAGGCATGCAATTAATCATTACATCAGACATAAGCTTTGGTTCCATTTTTAAGTCCCCACCACAGATAAATACAAGTCTAAAAGGAAGGTGGCTTTAGTTTCAACACGTCAATGCCTTTACTGAAGAATTTTGAAGGAAAGATTGCATTGTAAAAATTATAATTAATTTGGGAAAGCTCATTTTTCCACAGTGGCAAATAATTAAAGAGCTCCATAGAATGCTTTTCCAGGTTGCAAAATAGAGTTCATAAGTAAAGAAATGTACATACTGAGAGCTAAAAGCCTCGCAGAAGGGTCTTATCCAAGGAAGATTAAGCCATACAGACTGAAATTAGCCTTTTCTCATTCCCTGTGGGTTTGGGCATAAGGCCTGATGGGATCATAGCAGCATGTCCCTAAGGGGAGGGTAAGGAATAGACACCAGGGCAGGCAGGGTACCACATCCTTGGCTCCAACTGGCCTCATTAGGTAGCAGAGTAAATCTTCCCTGTAGCACATAGCAGCAGGAAGTTCCAAGCCGACAATAATCGGAGCCAGGAAGGGAGAAATCACCGTCGAAGGTAAGCGATTCATTCAGAGCAGGCCTCTTGAGTCAGCCAATGGTGGGTCGAAGGAACAAAAGTTGGTACTTTGTGCGAAAAGACCAGCAAGGAGGGGCTGTAGCCAGGCAGAACATCAGAGCCTCAGGATAACAAGAGTTTGGACATGAAGCAGAGACTTAGGACTGGTAAGGAACTGGGGTGCTTCAAGACAGAGGGGCTCAGTTTTGTTGACCATGGAAGGTTGTAACTCAGTTCCCAGATGATGTTAGATGTGCCTCTTAGAGCTTCAGTTTTCCTCATCTGGAGAAAGAGGATAGTAAATGTTCCTGTTTCACAGTGGTTTGGTGAGGGGACTTATCCCATCAAAGAATAGAGAGGGGCAAATAGCTATTCTTCTATTTGAATATGTGTGATTGTGAAGATAGTTATATAACAGGGAATCATGGGGTTCAGGGGAGAAAACATAAGAACAAATTTTCAGTGGCAATCGGAAGAGACGGGATTACTGGTATAACTAATAAGCAGAGGTGTTGAGAACTGAACTGAGATCCAAATTCACGTGATTCAGAAGTCCGTACTCATGCATTCCTATATATCTACCATCTAAGCACTTTACATGAATTATCTCATTTTATCTCACCAATACCCTATGAGGGAGGTACAGTCATTATCCCTATTGTACCAAGGAGAGAACTAAGGCTAATGTAGGACAATTAAAGTAAGGGAAGAAAACTGACCAAACTATCAGAATTAGATCCATTAATATTGAATGTCCTTGAAAAAGTTTGCATGGCATACCTAAAAGTCAAATTAATTATGACATCCATTTTGAATTGACCATAGCTCAAGATGGCACTGCAATGGGAAAATGCCAAGTGGCACAGAATTCAGTGTAATTAGTGGCCATTGAAGCAAAGGCAGCAAAGTGCCAAGAACTGCCAAAGAATGGACACAAGGCTGCTGATTTGAGAAAGGCAGACTTGACTTGCTCGCCAGAAGGCCAGGCTGGGAGAGAGGTCCCATTCTGAGCATCGTGCCACAGAAAGAACTCTTGTTTTTCCTACAAATGACACAAGAAAGTTGGGGCAGCATGAAAACATTGAAAAAAGCAGATTTGAATTTATTGAGCCTTTACTGTATACCTAGCTCCACTAGACTTACATACGTTATCCCAGTCAATCTTCCCAATCATGGAAGATACTATTCCCATTTTATTAAAGTGGAAGGTGTAGATTAGAGAGAGAAATTCCTATTCCAGTGTTACAGGGCTAGAAAATGCCAGAGTCAAGACTCACACACAGGTCTGCAGAGCTGCCCTCCCAATGTTGTCACAGGAACTGATGTTCGAGCCATTAACAGAAAGAACAGAGCAGTTTAGAAGATATATCATGGAATCCCAGTATAGATACCACAAGGCTGTCATTCTGAAGTGGTCTGAAGGAGATACGGAGTCTAAAGCTCATGTGGAAAGTGTAATGATAACACTAATAGCAACGGTAATGATAATAGCAGCTGACACTCTCTATGTGCCAGGCATTGTTCAAAAACATTTTATATATTTAATTCATTAACTTTTAACAATGACTCCAGAGATAGATAGTCTTATTGTCCTCACTTAATAGTTGAAGAAACAGATACAGAGAGGTTAAATATTTCACCCAAGCGGCGGAGCTGGGATGGGAATATGGAATTCAAGATATAGTTCAAGGAAACTCCCCAAAAGATAATTCTAACTGCACAACTGTAAATTATAGTGATGTGGCAGAAAAAAAAAGTAGAAGCAAATACCTAAATCAGCCCGAGTAGCTGTCCAGGATGATGGATGACACGAGGAAAGTAGACTCCTTTAAATACTATTTTGTTTCTGTCTTCCCTGTCAAAGAGAATTATTTTCAGGCTGAAAGGGGTGAAAAACAGGCATTGCTAAGAAGTAACTGAAGCCCAAGATGGTTGAAGAGATTGTTTAATGAAAAAAAAAAAACGCCCCCCCAAAAAGAAGAAGGCTAGCATTCTAATGTTTTTAATGGTTTCTGGTCACTGAGATTTAGGAATTAAATATCACAGTGAATGCAATTAATGAAACTATATTAATGATCTTTGAGGAATCATGAAGAAAGGATGAAATTCTGGAAGACTATTGGAGATAACATGTTCCTTATTTCTCTATTTAAAAACAGAGAGAGAGAGAGAGAGAGAAGAGAGAGAGGAGATTCCACAATTAAATATAGGCAAAATACCTCCATTCTACCCTTACCCCTTTATAATTTATTCTCCATACACAGCAAACAGATTCTTGGAACAGTACGAATTAGACCATGAAACCTTTCGGCTTTCTATAACCCTGATTGCACTTAGAATAAAGGTCACCCTCTTTTTTTCCAAACAGCTTTTTTGAGAATGAGGGTTTACCGTTGCCACTGTGACTTTAACTGCTTCTAAAACTTATTATTTCTTTTGTCCTCATTGTTCATTATTCTCCAGTCACATTTATCTTCTTTCTGTTCAACATTCCAAAATTGTCCCTACCCCAGGGCCTTTGTATCACTGGTATTTTTTTGCCTGGCTATCTGCTTGCATATTTGCAAACTAGATCCTGCCAACCTGATCTCAGCTGGAATAATGGCAGAAAATGCCATCATCTAACAGAAGCCCTTCTCTGACTTCCTTACTGTTTCTCACCTATCTCCTGTTGCCCTTCCCCAACCCCAGTCACTTTTCTCATTTTATTGTTTTCGCAGCGTTCATCATTATCTGAAATTATACTTGTGTGTTTGTTTATTGTCCGACTCCCTCCCTAGTGTATAAGCTTCATGATTAAAATAATTTCTGACACATAGCAAGAACTAAATAACTGTTGAAGGAAGGACTGAATATTTGAGTCATGGGAAAGATTCTATAATAGATCCTTTTTTTTTTTTTAGACAGAGTCCCACTTTGTCATCTCAGTAGAGTGTCATGGCATCATAGCTCGCAACAATCTCAAACTCTTAGGTTTCAGTGATCCTCTTTCCTGAGACTCCCAAGTAGTTGGGACCACAGGTACCCACCACAATGCCCAGCTATTTTTTAGACACAAAGTCTTGCTCTTGCTCAGGCTGGTCTTGAACTCCTGAGCTCAAGCGATCCACCCTTCTTGGCCTTCCAGAGTGCTAGGATTACAGCCATGAGCCACTGCACCCGGCTGATAATAGATTCTTTTTTTTTTATTGAATGGTAACTATGTACATTAATGCACTTCTGGGGTACAGTGTGGGGTTTTCACATGCAATCCGAAATACTTCCATCAAACTGATCAACACAGCCTTCATGTCATTTTCTCAGTTATTGTTTTA
>CAUYQV010069340.1:0-38725 GCA_963574575.1 Galagoides demidoff
AACTAGAATATAAATGTTTTGATACAATGACTAAGCAAATGCCATGAAATTTATGTTAACCAGCTTGATGAAAGTATTTCAAATTGTATATGAAAACAGCACAATGTACCCCATGTTTGCATTAATGTATACAGCTATCAAAAAATAATTTAAAAAAAGATTAAAGTCTTGCTCCGCCTTATTCAAGTCCACCGTGCATGTAGTAATGAACAATTTAAGACTATGTAGACATTGTTTAAAGTACTCCTTCACAACATGTTGGCATTTTAGCCCCAGATTATACAAGGTGTTGTAGCATTTTACATTTTGATACCATAGATGGTAAACAACCTATTATTTTTCTTCATTCATTACAGATACCGTCCAAGAGTAAGCCGTCTGCTAATTCTCTTTAAACTAGCCCAAAAGAGTGACTACCCTTAAAAAAAAATAAATAAATAAAGATTTGTCCCAAAGATCTACTCAGAAAAACACTTTCTCCTCAGTTGATTTAAATAATGTTCCTTTGCAGTTAAAAGTCTTCGTTCACAAACTATTAAAGGAAGAATGTCTGTTATGGATAACTTTATTCTATAGCAAGTACTTCCTCCAGATACATGATTTTTAAGCCAGTTTGAGCTATTTAAAATGTGGTTAATTCTAGATAGGTGTTCACATTGTGATTACAAGCTAATGCCCAGACCTGTCCCTGTATTCCACAGATGGATTTGAAAACGCACCAGCTAAGCCAGGCAGGGAGCCACTGGGGGCCCATTGTTAGGAGGTGAGCAGGGTACGCTGCCTTTTGTACTCGAGGCTCAAGGTTTTTAAAGTCCACAAGCTTTATACTTTACCACCAATTCTATTTAGTGTTTTTTAACACTTGGGTTTTTTGTTGTCACCTTATTTATTTTTTCTCTCATCACTAGGTGACCTCATTTTTAACAAGAAACAACAAAAGAAACAGAAACGAATAAAAACTAAAGCTGAAAGCCATCAACAGATTTCTTTCCCTGAGTGCCACTTTTTGAGGCATTTTCCTTTATAACACTTTATAACAGGCCGTAAATGAAAAGGAAGAGAAAAAAGAAACTTTAAATGATTAAGAAAGAGTAGGAACTGAAAATTCTGAAAGATGTAAAGATGTAATAGGAAGTGAAAATCCAGCAACAGAAAAAGGAAAGTAATTCTCTGCTGGCCGCGACGTTATTCTCCGTGACCTGCCCTCACTGACTTCTCCTTAGTGGACATTTATTTCTTGCTTCCCCAAATCCCGTTCTGTTGGTAAAAGGGTGTTAATGTGATCAACCATGAGCCAGCGCATGCTGAGAAGACCACTTCTCTTGGTTGGTTATAACTATTTCTTTCTTACTTAAGTATTAAATGTATCCTCTGAAATAATTAAAGTAGTTCTTAATTTGTCCTTTTAGTTTTAGAGAAAGAAGAGGGGAAAAAGTCATTTCATCCTACAGAGGCGAGGGCTAATAACTGGAGTTGCATTTCTTTTTCACTGTAAACCCAATCAATTTGATTTCTTTTTCTCCTAAATGAAAAAATAAGCAAAGGCCAGCACAAAGCCGTAATTGGGTTACTAATTAAATGTCAGGCATCTGCTCTCTGATAGAGCTGAGAGTTTACCAGTTGACGGAAATAAAATCATAAATTGTTATGTGTGACAGTGAGTATGAAAAGGCTGAGGGATAAAGCTGGTATGTCCACCGATGGACAGAGCTATTTATTGATGAAACGGCAAGATTTATGGAGATACATGATTGGGAAAGCATGAAATACTAAGTAGGTTGTACCAGAAGTTTTGCCTCCAAATATCTAAGTCCTTTAAATGTATGTTGTTGTCACTGCCCTATGGATTGAAGAACAAAGCCGGGTCCTGCATGTGCAGGTGTATGAGCTTGTGCAGGTGTGTGAGTGGGTGCAGGTGTGTGAGCATGTGCAGGTGTGTGAGCATGTGCAGGCATATGAGCTTGTGCAGGTGTGTGAGCAGGTGTAGGTGTATGTGCATGTGCAGGTGTATGAGCGAGTGAAGGTGTGTGAGCATGTGCAGGTGTGTGAGCATGTGCAGGTGTATGAGCATGTGCAGGTGTGTGAGTGGGTGCAGATGTCTGAGCGGGTGCAGGTGTGTGAGCTTGTGCAGGTGTGTGAGCGGGTGCAGGTGTATGAGCATGTGCAGGTGTGTGAGTGGGTGCAGGTGTATGGGCATGTGCAGGTGTGTGAGCGGGTGCAGGTATGTGAGCGGGTAAAGGTGTGTGAGCAGGTGCAGGTGTATTTGTATGTGCATGTGCAGGTGTATTGTGTGTGTAGGTGTATGTGCGTGTGCAGGTGTGTGTGTGTGTGTAGGTGTGTGAATGTGTGCAGGCATATGAGCTTGTACAGGTGTGTGAGCGGGTGCAAGTGTGTGAGCTTCTGCAGGTGTGTGAACGTGTGCAAGTGTGTGAGCATGTGCAGGTGTATGAGCATGCAGCCCTATTCTGAACACCAAGAAATGCAGTAGAGCTTGGGAGGGGAAACAAGAGGGAAGCATGGATGTTATTTGAGCCTGGGTATTGTCCCTCCTATTAGATTAATGGAGGACCATGGAAACAGTTATTTTGGTAGAACTGTAGGAAGGGAAGCCTAATTATAGTAGGTTCTAAAAGAGATTAGGAGAAAAATTGGAAGCAACAAATACAGGCAACTCTTTCAAGGAGTTCTGCTATGAAGGGGTAGAAAATGGGTCAACAAGAGCATTTGGGAGGATGGAGGATGGCGTCTTTCAGGGGGAAGGTTCAGACATTGTGGTCTTGAAATCTAATATCATGGTAATGTCCATGTTTATATTTTGTTTTCTAAGCCCACAAGTTATTCTTTCAACTCATTTCCTCATGATAAAATATGACTCGATTTCTACTAAAGACATTGGCTCTGGCTGATAGATTATCATTATAATGAATTTTAAATGACTATTGTAATTCTTTCATTATGTGGCATTTTTACATAAAGGTAATGCTGAGGACATGGAGATAGTTTGAATTTTAGGGAAATATTGTATCTGTTCCGAGAACGATAGCCCTGCTGACTGAGCTCTGTGCTCATGATGGGATATCTTTGTCCCTCGCTAAGACAATTTAGAGCTGGATGTAGATCAGAAATGCTCCTCCTCCAAACTGGCTCTCAGTCTCAAAGGCCCTGAGGGAGGATGCAGCAAGTCCTCTCCTTCAGCTGTCATTCTAGGAGCCCGTGGATTATTTTAAAATCAGCAGTCTCCATCATAGATCCATGACATTTATGGAGAAATTATACCTTCAAACTATAATTCAAGCTAGTAGTAAATCTAATGAGAGAATGTTTGAGGAGAACTAAAATCTGTCCTTCCTTTTTCCACATAACCTTGAATAAGGTTCTTGATCATCATCTGTCAACTCAGTGGTACTTCTTTGGATGTGAAGACGGCAGCATTTACCACCAGAAATATTTTCAAAAGGAGCTCTGCACATGAAGTCTCTAATTATCCTTCTTCAAGCCAGCATCAGTGCTGATTATTAAACAGTTTTATAGTCCTAACTTGCCTGGATTTTTTTTTAGCGTAGTCCTTCAAATTATCCTTTTGCAATGAAAAATCTTTCCTGAAGCATTTAATTCTGTATGCACGAAGAGAAATACCACGGCTTATTCACGAATGCTGCTGAACAAAAACTATATTTATTTCATGTTCAGCCTGTAAATATTAGAAATTTATGGCGATGGTTTCTTAAGAAATATCACTATAGGCTCCGAAGTGACTGGCAGTTCTATTATAAGGGATTTTGAACAAGTTTTGAAGCAGAGCCTCCTGCAGGAGAATTTATGCATTTTTACCAACGCTAAAGAGGCACTGCAGTGGAATTCAGAAACCTGCTTCCCCTCTGTGTGCCGTCAGAGTTGTGAGTGGACTCCAGAATTTTCTTCTTTACCATCTAAGCAGTCTTTGGAAGCATCTATTTGGTGATTAGCTGTGATATGTTTTCCTAATTAAAGAAATTCGCCCAATCATCTCTACCACAGTCCTCCAAAACTTTGTTTTGAATATCAAAAAAATGACCAATTTCAACTAAGCTTCAATTAAATTACCAACTTAATAAATTCAAACATAATCACTAAAAATAAATGTTGGTTTGCTTGGCATTGTGCTTTTCCATCTATTTACTTTCTTTTCTTTCTTTATTATATGTAATTGGTGCATAACTGAACTTATTTGGGGGGTACAGGGTGATATTTGGATAAATTTATACATTGTGTAATAATCAAAGCAAGGTAATTAGCATACCCATCACCTTGAACATTTATTGTTTCTTTGTAGTGGGACCCTTCAAAATCCTCCCTTTTAGCTATTTTGAGGGACACAATGCCTTTTAGTTAACTACAGTCACCCTTCTGTGCAAGAGGACACCAGAACTTATTCTTTCTTTTGGCCTGTAATTGTATCAACCTCTCCTAATCTACCACTTCTTCTCCCCTCCCCAATCTCATTTATTCACCACTTTCACGGGATCAGCTTTTTAGCTCCCACATTTGAGTAGGAATGGGTTGCATTGGTCTTTCTATGTCTGGCTTATTTTATTTAACACGATATCATCCGGGTTCCATCTGTGGTGCAAAAAAAATTTATTCCTTTTCATGGCTGAATAGTATTCCATCATGTATGCAATTCTTCATCTAGTCATCCATTGTTGAACATTGAGGTTGATTCCACAACGTGACTATTGTGCATAGCATTACCATAAACACGGGAAGGCAATATCTCTTTGGCATATGAATTTCATTCCTTTGGATATACGTACCAAGTAGTGGTATTGCTGAATTGTAAAGTAGTTCTATTTTGATTTTTTTGATGAATCTCTATACTATTTTCCATAATGGCTATAGACTCACATTTTATTTTTTAAATTCTGTATATCACCTCCCTACTTCTCGTTCCTTCTCCCTTCTTTGTATGAATCATAAACTGCCTTTACTGAGGGTTTTAATTGTTAGACCCAACCAGCACTTCTTTACCTTCAAACCACTGGCTGATTAAAAATCAATGCATCATTAGAGATGCACTTTGTGTTTTTATCTGTGTGGCAGTCATAAGTTTGCTGTCCTAGAACTGTCTGGCTTCATCAGCTCTTTTTGGTTTGATTCCCCCTGAACTGTCGGCAGAGACATGTACTGAGTGGCCCTTCTATTTATTAGAAAAACCCCTTTCTTTGTCAAGGGGACAAAAGACCTGACAAGTCTTAATTAATGCCTGTTATAAAGGGATGATTAAGACACATAAAACCATGATTTCTGTTCTAACGTCCCTAAAATATCAAGGTGGCTACGTGTCTTCAGAGCAGGTGCCCTGGGCAGAATCAGGCCGGTTCTCTGATTAGCTGTTTCCTTCTCCAGACCCGTCACTCTGTTTCTTTCTGAGTAGTGACTCTTTCCCCTGAGCTTTAGTCAGATGTTAGAGGTAAAAAAGTTAAAGCATTTCCAGAAATCCAAACAATCTTTTAAAAATCTCAAAATTTGGCTCGGTGCCTGTGGCTCAGGTAGCTAAGGTGCCAGCCACGTACACCTAAGGTGGAGGGTTCAAATCCAGCCCAGGCCCGCCAAACAACAATGACGACTGCAACCAAAAAATAGCCAGGCGTTGTGGTGGGCGCCTGTGGTCCCAGCTACTTGGGAGACTGAGGCAGGAGACTCACTTGAGCCCAGGAGTTGGAGGTTGCTGTGAGTTGTGATGCTACAGCACTCTACCCAGGGGGATAGCTTGAGGCTCTGTCTCAAAAAAAAAAAAAATCTCAAAATTTATCTACTTAGGAGCTGTGGCTGACCTGTGTCATCCCTTGTCACCTACCCATGGGCTGGCAGAATTCTCCACAGAAAGGACTTTGGCCATACCACCATCCTTAAAAGCACATCTTTGGTGCCGGCTTGTAGACACGCCTCTGAGGGGCATCACAATGGCTGGTTGTCTGAAATCTTGCGCCATGTGAACATATGTGGGAAAGCTTTCTCCTTAGGAGCAGTTGGCTTTTTACTCACAGACTTCATGGAATCATCTTGCAAACGTTTGCAGGTTTGTTTGGCAAAAATCTGTCTGTTAAGTGATCATTTTGTTAAAAGACCAATTTTCTGAGCATTTTTAAAGCTACCATTTCATTTTCTGAGCATTTTTAAAGCTACCATTTCATCCTTGATCTTTTCTTGGCCCCTTGGTTATTTTTGAATAAATACATTTTTTGTATAATTAATATGTATTAGTATACACAGTTCTTAAAATACAAAAAACAATACCCATATTTCCACAATCCAAAGACAACTATTATTAACATTTTGATGTGTTTGTAGAGAATTTTTTCCTACAGTAATATAATTAATAATTATTTCATATAATGAGAATTACAATACATGTTTTCAGAAAATGTTCTGCCCCTGATTTATAACCTCCTGGTATGTGTGTGGTCTGTATCCTGTGCATGTATCTCATGAACCATATCTATAAAAGAGTGGGAAAAATACATCTGCACAATTTAAAGAATAATTATCAAATAAATACTCATAACCATCATCCTTTGCAACAATAACCAGCAACATAGAAGCTTCAGATTGCATCCCATTTTCTTCCCTAAGATAAAACTACTTTCCTGAGTTTTGTGATAAAAATATTCTACTCTACATTCCTAGAAATAGTTTATTCTTCTCGTTTTGAACCTTACATAAATGCAATCATATTGTCTGTGTTATTTTCCAAAATTTCCCTGTTGCTTAAAATTGTATTTGTGAGATCCATTCAAGTTATTGCATGGATCTTTGGTTAATTTATCTTTAATACCGTACAGTACACATATTACACCTTTACTCCTGATGGGCATTTGGGATAACTCCAGTTTAGAGTTCTGACTTGTAATGTTGTTGTGACTGATTTGGGAAATTTCAAACCCACCCACAGTTGATGGTATCATTTTTTTTTAGAGAATCTAATGGGTGTGAAATTTTATTACAAAATGTTATTAACATGGCATCCTCAAATTACTAATGAGTTTGAGCATATTTCTATACAGCACTATATTAGGAACTCAGTTTCTTTTTGCAAAGTTATCTCTTCAAGTCTGTTATCCATTTTTTTCTGTTGTATTGAGTGTATTTTTCATATTGATTTATGAGGGATCTTTATTCTGAACACTAGTCCTTTGCTGGGTATATGGATTGTAAGTATCTTTCCTAAAATTCTGCAGCTTGTCTTTTTAATTTACTCTCTTCATGGTGTTCTTTGATAAACTGGATTTCTTAATTTTAATAAGCTTAAATTTATCTTTATGCTTTGTGCTTTTAATATCCTGTTAGAGAAAACCTCCCAACTCCAAAGTCATGAAGATATAATTTTACATCCTTTCTCTAAAAGCTTTGTGGTTCTGCCTTGCACCTTTCCATCTTTAATAGACATACTATTCTCAAGAATGAACTAGAGATGTAACTTTTTTCTTTTCTACATGGGTATCCAGTTGCCCCTATTGAAACTTAAGTCTATTCTTTCCCCTTGCCACCTTTGTTTTGTACCCAGTGTCTATAAATATGCAGGCCTACAGGGATATGCTACTGTCCAAGTTGTCACTTTTCTTTTTGTATTGGCAGGTATTGGTGAAGAATTTCAGTGCCAGCTTCCATTTTCTGTCTTTAACTACATATTTGTTGCATCACCTAAGAGAGTTATAGAACACATTTAAGGAATTACTCAGGCCACTTTTCTGCTATTTTGTGTGAAAAGAAGGAGTCATTTTAACCATCAGAGGGCCAGTGTATACTATCAATCTTCCCGTGATCCTCAAAGTAGTGCCCCAAGTCCCCACATTTACTTAACATATCTCTGTTGGTTTAGTCTGTAGTGTAGGCTGCACTAAACTCTGGAAGAGACATGTACAGTAAGAGATATGGCATCAGAGATACGGTAAAGAGAGGAGAACCTGGGCTCTGCAGTACCTATCCCTAACAGCAACTGACTAACTTACCTAATGAGCTCAGTTCCCTATGGCATGAGCTACCATGGAGACTAAGTGCAATCCATGCATAGCACTGGCACATGGCACATGCTCCATGTCAGTTGGTTCCTTATTTCTCCATGTCGTGAGTTTAGAGGCCACATCCACACTGAGACAGGAATTCAAAGGACTCCTGAGAAAGTGCCACCTGTAAGGTGTGATTAATTGTGGGAGTATTAGGAATGTTAGGCTCATGAGTCACCTGTATGAAGAGAATTGCTGTTTCTTGGGGTCAAGGTGATCAAGTAAGGCTTTATTAAGCTGGTAAAAGTTGACTTGGGCCTTGAGGATTGCTGGATGCTAGATATGCGTGGAAAAAAAAGAGATGAAAGTCCTGGTTGGGTAACGAATGTGAGCAGCATCTTGGGGGTAGCAACACATGTCACATCATATACAGGGGTGTCCAACCTGTGGCCCAGGGGCCACATGCAGATTATTTGAGGCCCGTTTTGCTTATCTATGGTATTAGACATCATGAAAAGCATGCATGGACCCCCTTTTTTGCTTATCACCTTTCATTAATATTTGTGTCCTTAATGTGTGGCCCAAGATAACTCTTATTCCTTCAATGTGTGGCAGAGAAAAAAGGCTGGACACAAGAACAAAGAGTAGATTAATTTGGCTAGAGCAGATAATGTATGTAGGTAAATGGAGAACAAATAGAATTTTAACGGTAGCTTAAGGTTATTTTGTGGACGTTAGAATGTATTTTAGTTGCCCCTCCTTATCCGTAGATCCACATTTGCATCTGCAAATTCACCCAACTATGGGGTGGGGGGAATGCGGTATTCCAGGGATGAGAAACCTGCAGATAGGGAGGGTTGACTTTAGCATCCAGCGAGGGACAACTGTATTTGGTAATAAAAGTCACAAAGTATCTTTTTGGTTTTATTTTGAAGAACGGCAAATAAAAAATTAAGTGACCAGAGTTTTAGTAATCAAGGCTTGAATGAATTAGACTGGTGAGAGGAATGGGAGAAAGAGGTATTGGACTTCAGTGAGAAGAATTGGTTGCTTTGGTTACTGATTGTGTATAGGAGTGAAAGAAAAAAAAGAAACTAAGATGGATCCAAGTATTTAAGACTTGTTAATTGGGAAAATTAGAGAAGATCGCAATGATTTGGGAAGATAATGCACTTGCTTTCAGATATGTTCAATTGATGTGATTACAGGGCATCCAAGTAGAAATTTCTAGGCAATAACTGGCAATGTGAGGAGAGAAATTTGAGAGATGTGTCAGGAAATCATGATGTGAGTGATCCATCCTCAATGGAGTTTTTAAACATCGAAAAGCATATGAGTTTTCTAAGGCAGTATGGACGTATTTCTCAACACTAACCTGTGTTTTTAAACATACTCATTACACAATATATATTTATTGATACACAGAAGTACCTGCTGTATGCCTAGCACCCATCTGTATACCAGGGACATGTAGTAAATACCAGCAGAGTCCCCACTGTCAAGGTGCAGGGAGCACATGATGGTTAACATGCTTGACAACACTCAGCTCCACTTGCTAGCTATAATAACACGTCGCTCAAGAAGCCTGTTGACACAGAAGTTAAGAATAGTGGAAATGTTATTAAAGCAATCCCAGATCTGTTCTAATTTATTAAAAAATCATTCACAAGCATTGATATTAATAAAATTGGAAGAAGTATACCCAGGACAGCCATGTACTTAAACACCTTGGATGAGAACTTTTTCTTTAAGGAACAGTTAGGAAGAGAGAAAAGGGGATGAAAACTGAACTTTGGGGAGTAAACACATGTAATGGATGGCAAAGTAGCCAGGAAGTTAAATACATACCTGCACATGTGTGTGGGTGAAGAGAGGAATGGGTACGGGGAAGGATGGATGGATGGACAGACAGATAGCAGACATAAGCAGATAGACAAACAGATCAGTACGTAGGTAAAAAGAGGTAAAGATCAGAGAATTTACAGGACTGGGAAGAGAGATAATTGGGGCATTGCCACTGAAATGAGGGAAGAAACGATTAAGAGGATATGTTCCATAGGATGTAATAATCTGGATAGGTCTAGGGAGTGAGAGATGACAAATTGATAAAACATTCTAAGAGCAGTTCAGAAAAATAGACAAGAGAAAAGTAATACTGATGGGGCCTTAGAAAATAATAAACACAGGAAAGAAGGAGGAATGCGTATGTTTAGAAAGATGGATAGAGTGTCCAGAAGGCCTGCAGACGTCAGAAATTGAGGCATATCCAGCAGAACCACCTGCAGAGTGCATCACAGGAAGTGGATCCTCAGGTCAAGCAGAGGAAATTGGTATTTGGTGCTTAAGTTTGAAGCTCTGGCGAGAGCCGACCCATCAACCTCTGTATTACCTGGGTTATCTTTGAGCCTGGGAAGTTTGTAATACCAGAGAAGGTTGTTTAAGGCATTTTTTAAACAAGTACTTCGGTAGTCTGGTGTAGGGTAAATTACATATAGGTGAAATTTGGGGCGGAGATATTGGTTAGGAGATTAGCAAATTTGAGACAAAAAAAAAATGATGGTGTTTTGACCTAAGGCAGTAGCTGTGTGGGTCGAGAAGTTATCTTTTGATAAGATGCTTAGGATAATGGGGCATTGTGACGAACTGAGTGTGAGGGACGAGGAATTAGGTGAAAGGAGGTGTCCATCAGCAAATATTTGAGTCACACAGGAGGAAGAGTGTTTGTCCGTGCTGACCGGAGCCAAGATGGATTCAGTTTTGATGATACCAAGTCACAAGTGTTTCCAACACAAACACATTCACAAGATGCCCTTCACAATTGTAAGTAGGAGGTGTTAATTTGGACCTCACACAAGAGAGATGGGTTCATATCTGGATTTAGAAGTCACCAGTTTATAAACTCACTTTCTAGCCCAAAAGAGCATGCATGGTGAGAGCTGACCACACTGACCGGGGACGGAGACACAGATGAGGGATGTGAAGACGCAAAACATGAGCCACCAACAACAGCAGGATCACAGACGCCAGCAAGTTTCTGGGCAAAAGGGCCAGAATGGCAGGTAAACCAGCAGCACGGATTACCCACTGACGTTAGTAAGGACGCCATCAGTCTGGTAGTGAGGACAGAAGCTGCGCTGGGAAGACCTGAAGAACATGTGAATATGAACATCGGGAATGCTCGCGGTGACTCTCTCATGGGAAGAGATCAGAACTCTACTAAACAACAAACATAGAATGAAAAATGGGAGAGAAAGTACGTGGCAGAGATGGTGTAAAGGTGAGGCTGGTGTAGGGGAAAAGGAAACATCGGGAGGGAGCTGAATACAGGCTCAGAAATACCAAATCGTGCCTTTGTCCCACCTGCTGCCTTCAAGGTCCAACGGAAAGGTGGCATCATGATGGCATTGTAGTTCAACAGCTTAGGATACTGCCTGACACCTAGTGAACATTCAGCTCCTTTGTAGTAAAGATGTGTAAACTGCCATAACAATTTCAAACAAGGTTCATTTCCCCTTCATGTTGCCATCCAATGTCGACCGGCCTGGGCTCCCTGCTGCGTAATCTCCTTCAGCCTCTCAGGCGCTTCACAGCTGCTGTTCTGTGTCCCTCAGTGGCTTTGAACAGGGTCTTTGAACAGAACAGTGGATCCCCTCTATGACCAGATGAAGAGGAAAAATATTTGGGAGAGTTGTTTTTAAGACTTGGAAATGCTATCCAGGATTTCTGTGTTTCACGTGACTCCTCGGAACAACACGGTAAACTGGGAAGCACAGTCTCCGGTGAGCCCTTGAGAAAATGCGAACATTCGGTAACAAGGATGGCGGTCTCTGTGACGGGTGTTATGATTGCTGTCACTGCAACCTATAGCAGAGTCTTAGTCAAATCAGTTCTCCACAGATGAAGAGGAGACAAAAGACAGATTTGCTTTGATAGACACAAGGGGTGAGAAAGTTAGACCCAGGAATGGGCCAAAGGGGAACCTAAGAAGCCAAGGAAGAAACCTTGTCATACAGAGAAGAACCACAGCATCGGGAGGAGAGGGCAGAACGTTCAACTCGCCAAGTCATACTTCTCCAGACCTCCCCAGAATCTGGGACCTGTATAGTCATCGGCTACCATGTATTTCCATCTGGGTGTCCGCAAATATGTCAGGGTTAGCACATCCAAAACTGAACTCATCTCACATCCGCCAAAATTTATTTCACCTGGAGCCTCTGTCATTACAACTGATGGTGACACCTTTCCTTCAGATTCTCAAAGCCCAAGTCAGTTCCTGTGTCTAGTGACCAGCCATCCAGAAATCCTGGTGGCTCAGCCTTTAAATCATATTCCTAACTTGGTCATTCCTCACCACCGCCACTGGTGGCATGCTGGCAGTGCCACAGTATGTCTTTGGCATCTTTCTTTCCGCCCAGTAGCCAGAGTGTTCTCTAAAACACACAACTAGGCGCCAGCCACATACACCAGAGTTGGCAGATTCAAATCCAGCCTGGGCTTGCCAAACAACAATAACAACTACAACCAAAAAATAGCCAGGTGTTGTGGTGGGCGCCTGTAGTCCCAGCTACTGTAGGAGGCTGAGGCAAGAGAGTCACTTAAGTCTAGGGACTGGAGGTTGCTGTGAGCTGTGATGCCATAGCACTCTACCCAGGGTGACAGCTTGAAGCTCTGTATCAAAAAAATAATAAATAAATAAATACACAACTAAGATGGTGTCTTCTCTCTGCCCAGAGCTCTACAGTGCCACCTCACTCAATAGCTGCCCAGAAGAGCTTGCAGGGGTCCCCGGGACTCTCAGTTCTCACCCCCGACTGCCCATGATTGTTGTCCCCGACTCTGGCCTCCTTGCCACTTCTCATGTGAATCAGAGATGCTCCTGCTCTGTGGCCTTTGTTATGGATGCTTTTACAGCATGAAATCTTCTGTCCCTGACATCCACGTGGCTAACTCTCTCGCCTCCTTCAAACCTTCGTTCAGAAGTTACATTTTAAATGGTGTCTTTGGAGTTCACTCCAGGCACCCTATCTGAGAAGACAATGCTCCCAGCCTAACAGCCCCTTCATCCCTTGGCCTGCTTCTTCATTCTTGCAGCTCTGCGACACTCACACAGGGCATGTCCCCTAGCCATTCATGATGTCTAACGTTGAGTCGGCCTCACCCCTCCTCACTAGGCTGTTAGACGCTATGGGTTCAGGAGTCTTCGATTCTAGCACACAGTAAACACTTGTTAAATGAATGAATGAGTTAATGACACATAAATAAATAAATTAACTGATTTCGCCTTGAGTCCTGCAAACTCCCCATTATGTGACAAGCAGCATTTTTTTCCGTATTTCGCAAATGATTTTGATGAGAATGGTCTGGGCCCCACACAAGCCAGATGAAAACTAACTAATTTGGCCCTCAGGTAAGGAATACATTTCTCTGTTCTTGAATTACCGATTTATTCTCTTTACTTTGCATGTAAGCAGTCCCCATTTTCCAAATTGTGTCTGAAAACGTATAGGCCAGCAAATGGTTGGGAGTACAGAGCCTGCACCACTTACAGCTACAGTGATTTTCTATCTCTGACTCATCTGAAAAAGCCTTAATTGGGTATTTATTCTTATGCTGCAAGATCCAAGAAATCTCAACTGCCATTAAGCTGTCTACAGAAGCAAAACGAGATGGAGAATTAAGGCAATTATCAGGATGATATGAACCATAGAAAACATGTTTGCCTCAATCGGGATGTTTCCAGAGAATTTATTTTTGACCTAAATTATCTGAGTAATCCCCCCTTTCAGTTTCCACTTCATTTGGCACAGATAGACAGTAATTGACCATGGAGCGGGACAGCCCGTAACAGAGGGAGTTAGCGTGAGTGCTCACCATCCACGGTGCGTGACGGTGTCTTCTACTTCAACTGAACTCTGTTGTCAGAGGAGATAAAAAGAAAAATAAAGACTTTCTCGGGAATTTTGAAGATTGACATCTGGTTTACTGGTGTTGCTTTGACACCTGCCTGCCTTTTGATCCTGACTGAAGCAGCTCTTCAGCTGGAATTTCTTTTCGCTCCCTGTTTGGGCTGCAACTTTAGATCCATCTTTCAAAAGCCAGTGGGTAAATGAAACAGGATATTAATCATCATACATTCATTTCAATGCAAATGCAGATTCAATTGGCCTAAGTGTGGGGCCTGTCTGGCTTGCATGAAAACCAGCTCCCTAGGGATGTCTAGCTAAGTGTGATAATGAGGAATTTGCAGGTGGGTCCACTGTTCTTGGGTACCTTATTAAGGGCCTTGTCAGGTCAATTGTATTTGTTTGATATCTTCACTCTCTTTCCCCAAAGATATCTCCCAGTAAGAGTACTTATTAAGTTTAGAATTTGATATTTAAACTAACCGTCTGCACTCTTCCCCATCCCCCCTTCAACTACCACCAACTTTAATCATGTAATATAAGGCCAAGCCCAGGGGAGCCTGGAACTTAGTTGGAAGGCTGTGCTTGCTGAGTGATTGGGCCCTCTCTGGACACATCTCCCAGCATATTCCTGATACGTGAGCATCTCAGCAGGGCAAATGACAGAATCTCCACCAGGATCTCCGGTGAGATCAGCTTTATACACATGTGCTCCAATCATTCACTTCCCGCAAACGCCATCTCCCTTGCAGGCCATTGGCTATAGCCTCATTGAAAGAAGTTAAAATCAAGCAAAAAGATTATAAAGTTTCCAGAGAATGATACAAATAGAAATGGCAGTTACATATATTTTGAAGCTGTTTAGGAATAAAGGTTAGTGAAATGTAAAAATATCCCCCCACGTCTGTATCTCCAGCAGTCAAGACCTCAATTTTCCATCTTGCCTTTTAAGGTCCCACCTGATTTCTTCCTCACCGACTCTCTCCTCCTCTCTTTCACCCCTCTCCATTATGACATTTCTGACTAAATTGACTAATCTAATTTCTGATCCCTGAAAAATCTTTGGGCTTTTTCTTCCAGGCCTCTACACATCTGTCTCCTTTGCCTGGACTGCCCACCGCATGTCTGTTTATGCAAAGCTAATTCCCATTTTGCACTCCAGCTCAGAATCCTTCTCTGTAAGATTCTCTCTTTTCTCACAGGGTAATTGCCTCCTCTCTGAGCTCACTTAGGGCAGTGCCTTTCACATTTCTTCAATCTCCCATCTCTCTTTTTCTCATACTTTCTGTATTTTTAATTTGTTAAATTATGAGATTTCCACTAATCTATAGAAATTGCCATAGCTTAAATTTATAGTTTTGCAGATAATTCTAAAATGAACTCCTATACAACCTCAGAAGAAGAACTAGAACATTGTCAGTATCCAAGAAGCCCTGAAATGTCCTGTCCAACTGACAACACTTCCTGTCAATCAAAGCTCACCTTCTCTTCTTGATTTTTCTGAATGTATGCATCCCTGAACAATAGGGTTTAGTTTGATCTCTTTTTAAATTTTGCACAATTTTGTATTTTGTATAAAGTAATAAAACTAATACTAAACACTCAAATACACTAATGCATTATGTATTAGAAGTCTCCCCTCATTATTACTTAACATATTTAACTATCTTTTTGGTGGTAGCTACAGTGCATTTATTTTCATTGCTATGTAACTTTACATGGTATAGCTCTACTGAGATTTATGTGTCCATTGTATGGTTGGTAGATATTTAGGTTGCTTTGTGTTTGGCAAATATAAGCATTCCAGTTGTGTATCTTCTTTGACATACATCCCCCTGCACATAAGTACACATCTATATGTGGCATATACACAGAAGCGGGATGGTGGGTTACAAGGTAAGCATGCCTAGTTTTATCAGATTTCTGCATTTTTGCACCTGGTAGACAGTTATCTCGGAGCATTTCTCAAATTACCCTGCGTTCAGACACCTTTCTCTGTGATTTTGGGCATTTGGATTTTCTCCTGACTGAAGTGCCTTTTCAAACACTGATTCATTTGCTTTTGGATGGTCAATGTTTTCCTCTGTGCAAGGCAAGGATTCTATGTATTCTGGGTACTAGTTCTGCCGGTTTTGTAAATGTCTGCTCTGATTCTCTGGCTTATCTTTTCAGTTTCCGCAGGATGTTTTTTGAAGATAAGTTTTCAGTTTTAATTTATTAAATATATTAACCTTTTTTTTTTATTTGTTTAGCAGTTAAAAGCCTTGGCCTAGTCAAGGACATGACAATATTCACCTGTGTTCTCTTCTAAATATTGTAGGTATTTAATCCATTTAGAATCCATGCCAGACCATTACAGATAATGTTATAACTTTATTTTTTGCATATTCAGTTTCTTCTAGCACGATTTATTGAAAAGAATGTCCCTTCCCATCATCTTCTGTGCTCCCCTTCTGTATACCAAGGACTATATTCATGTTGGTCTGTCCATTGGTATGTTTGTCTGCACCTATGTAATTTCCAGTGTGTTATTAAAGCTTTGAAATATATCCCAGTGCTCAGCAGAGTGATTGTCTTCTAACCTTATATTTCCAGTTTTGCAAAAGCACATTCATCTTGGCCTATTTAATTGCCATATAAGTTTTAGAATTTATTCAACAAAGAAATATTGCTCAGGTTTTTATTAGGGTTGTCTTAAATCTCTACATCAATTTGGTAGAATTTTGTAGAAAATATTTGGCCTTCCAATTTATGAACAATGTGTATCATTTATTTAAGTCATTTTAATGTCTCCCAATAAAATGTTATAATTTTCTTTGTAAAAATCTGTATATTTTTCAGAGTTATTTCCGGTTAATAAGATTACTTTTAATACCATCATAAATATTAAAAGTATAGTTTAATCCAATTTTCTAAATACTTATTATCTTAGGCTAGGTGTGATGGCTAACACCTGTGATCCTAGCACTCTGGGAGGCTGAGCTCACAAGCTTAAGGAAGATTGTTTGAGCTCGCGAGTTCGAGACCAGCCTGAGCAACAGGGAGACCCCTGTCTCCAAAACAAAACAAAAAAATAGCCAGGTGTTGTGGCAGGCATCTGTAGTCCCATCTACTTGAGAGGCTGAGGCAAGAGAACTGCTTGAGCCCAGGAGTCTGAGGTTGCGGGGGGCAAGAAAGTGAGACCATGTCTCAAAAAAGAAAAAAAAAACTTGTTATGTTTATATATTGATTTTGTATTCAAAGCCTTGGTAAACTTTCTTATCATTTTGATCTTTTCTTTAGATT
The DNA here is from genome assembly GCA_963574575.1 of Galagoides demidoff. Classification (NCBI taxonomy): domain Eukaryota; kingdom Metazoa; phylum Chordata; class Mammalia; order Primates; family Galagidae; genus Galagoides; species Galagoides demidoff. The sequence continues at coordinate 17,171 of CAUYQV010069340.1, forward strand.
ATTTTTTTATTTATATGAGTATATTCATATAAAATGAGAAATGTATTTCTTCACTTCTAATCCTTGCTTTTTTGCACTAGTTAGAATTCTATTGTACAAAAGGTTGATGATGGTTATTACAAATATATTAAAAAATACCTATAAGGCTTTTGAATGTCCTCACTACACAGAAAATGATGACAATAAGTATATGAGGTCATGGTCACACAAACATTCTGAATGGATCATTATATGGATAACACATGTACGCATATATATCAAAATATCAACTTATATCCCATAAATGTTTATAATTACAAAGCATCAAATAAAAATTAATTTAAAATATTTTTAAAATAATATGATTAAAGCACTGATATTTACCCATAGTAAAAGTAAATTTGTATGACTTTGTCATAACATATGATAAATTTATATTTGAAAGGAGGAAATAATACATAGCTTAAAAGTATGTTATATACTCAACTCTTTTCAAAACTATCAATCCTCTTTTCACTGGACAATTACATATTTACTATTTTAAGGGTTTTTAAAACTTTGCTAAGTTAAAACTCTGTTTTCTTAAGGATAAAGACAAGAGATGGTTCCCCTTTATCCTCATCTAAGAATGTCCTACCTTATGTCGTCTCAGGAATTACTGACTTGACAAAAACTTAATATTCCTTGGCCATGAATTTCTAAGATACGACAGAAAACTCTAGCTTTAGGGGCTCCTCATAAGGAGCAAACTATATTGTGGGAGCATTTCTTGGTCTAGAAATTCTCTCCTGACCTTCCAAAGATGTAGAGATGATAAAGGAAAGCATTATGGAAGTGGGGGTACGGGCAGCCCATCTGATCTAGTAGCAGCTGAATTTTGTGCTGTCTGTATTTATGAGAGTTTTTGTCCCAGTCTGAGTTCATCAAATGCACTGTAGGAGTGCATCATGTGCACTGAGTCACATGCCTTTCCCTTCCATTCCTTTCCACTCTACAATAGAGAAGCTGAAGTCATATCAAAATTTCCTGAGTTCCAGTGCTGGAACTCAGGCTGACATCTTCAAGTTAGGGTGTGATCACTTAATTCAGTCTTTGTCATCTAGTTGATTGTGAAGAACTAATGGATATAAATAGATATGTTTTGAAATGCATTCAACTTGAGAGTTTACTAAGATCTTCGTAACGTAGCTAATCTTCTGAGAAGCTCTTCCCTTGTTGATCTCCAAGGTGGCAGAACTTCCTTCCCAGAGCCCAGAGAACACATAGCTGTCTGTGCTGCTTCCCAGCAGGTATGGCCTAGACACTGAAACTGTGAGACGTCAGGATTTGGGCTCCCTGTGAAGAGTTTGCATGTACTTCGCCTCTACTGTTAAGTAGCGTCTTCTATACAAGACTGCTTTCTGAAGTATGAATCCAAATCAGCTTAGGGTATAGATATTGTTATTCAACCCAAAGAAAATATACCATTTTCCTTTAAGTAACCCTTTAAATGACCAAACTATAGAAGTTTTGACATTTTTTAGATTTTGGTGGGGGGGGGGGATGCTTGGAAAGAAAAGTTATCTATAGCGTAGTTCCCATAATCAATTGGAAAAAAAACCAACAACAAAACCCCCCTGCTGTTGTCAACACAAATATGTTTTCCTGTAGTTGTAATTTCTCTTGTGCAGTGACAGGTGAAAAATCAGGCCACGCGCGCGCACACACACACACACCCACATAGGAATGTCCACGCATGTGCACAGGGGTTTCTATTCTGATAAGAGCAACCCAGTTGCAGAGCCTGCTCAGACTTCTTACCCGTTTCTCTGTCAAAGGCCCTGACTGCAAAGATGGGTGGGTGATTCACTCCCTTATGGAACATGGGCCTTTTCATCACATGGTTGCTTCCATAATTAAAAACCTTTGTTTCTGAGCTGCCACCAATCTCAATACCATTTGTTACATCAAATGTTATAGCTATCCTTCTGTGGTGGGTTATTCCATTTTGTTGGGATCTTTTGCCTGTTTTTCAATCAAGTATTTTTGCAGGAAGCTCACCTAAACTCCACATGTCACTGAAGCCGTTTCTCTGGTAATTGTTCTCATTTAATTACGGTATGCACATTGTATCCTTGCTGTGTGCTGAACCACCCTTAGACAGGAGAGGAGGAGCTATGAAAGTAAGACTTGATGTAGAGAGAGAATGATACTAAAGTAGAGTGGGAAAGTGAGTGTGTGTGTGTGTTTACACATCTGAGCGTGCATACATGCTATGTATATTTACATCCATGACAGACAAATTAATACTTCTCTGCAAAGAGAATACAACTGACCATGTGTAGCTCTTGAGGCATTTCCTTTGGAATAAAGGTGTATATAATGAGCAAAAACTTGGATGTACATAATAACTTGAATTTAAAATATATAAAGTAAAAATTGGCAGCATTATGGGGGAAAGCAGACAAATCCACAGTCATCATGACATATTTTAGTATGTCTATTATAACAAGGAGTCAAAACATGTAAGAAGAGAAGATATGAGCTACATACAGCAGTTCCTTAACTTGTGGAATGAGTGGTATGTTTCAAATTATTTCTTCTAGCGTGGTGCTATCAGCATAATTTTTAATAAATACATAAATGTAAAATATCACTTATTGAAAAGTGAAATCCACCAAATTGTTTTCTCTACCTGACTCCTAACTAAAGTTGTTTTTATTTTTATTTTTTAATTTTTGATACGTAGCCAAAAACTCCTAATCCCTTTGGGGAAAAAAATCAGTAAAATTGGTTCATTAGCATTCATAAACAAGTTACTCTAAGCTAGGTAGAAAAGAGTGTGTTTAATCAATTTTTTTAAGCATCATGTAAATAGAACCCAACTCAAGGGGAATGTTATGAATTGGGCTTCAGGTACACCCTAAAGAAGCTGTTTTCAAATGTCAGCCTACATTAGGATACCTGGAAGCCTTCTTCAAACACAATGCTGAGTCTCCTCCCAGAGTTTCTGATTCAGTAGATAGGGCCCAGGAATTTGCATTGCTAGCAAGTTACCATGGTGATAACTCTGCTGCAGGTTTGGGGACAGACCATGGTTCCAAAACATGCGAGCTGATGGCTGCTGAGTTGTCAGAATTCTTCATGATGCTTTTCAGATGTGCCTTGACACCAGTCCTGTGTAGCACAAAGCAGTGCTTTAAACTAGAACAACCTCAAATATCAGAGAATTGTAAGTATGTAGTTCAATATCGAAGGGAATAGCCATGATGTCAAGTGTAGGTAGAAGCCCGTTGAGTAGCTACCAAAGTGAGACTTTGCACTAAATTTCCTCCCTCAGTCATAGGCATTTGCAATCCAACAGCCTTTAGCCTGTGATTCCTCTACAGAGGATTCAGAAATCCCCCAGGCGAAGTTAGCTCTTTTCCCACGCTTACCTCATTCATGAATAAGTCTAAACAATATTATGCAGAGACTGCAGCCATATCAGTTTCCTACCAACCTGGAAGGCCCTTGAGGAGAGAGAGACTACTGTGTGGACCCAACATTGTGTCTGAAAATACACACACTTTATAAAAGATGTCAAGTGAAAGCTCATCAGGAGCAAAGATCTCGCCTTGTCCATCTTCCTAGCACTGGGGAGAGTGCCTCATACTGAATTAATATTTGTGAGATTAAACTAAAAGGGCACAGGAGGAGACAAACCCTAACATCTCCCAGTATTAGATTTGAATGAAAAATAAATCCCCAGAGCAGACATGACCTTTATCCCTATTGAACTACCCTGTAAACGGCAGACGAAACCATCTTCTCTTGGTCCGATGTGGTATTGAGGAGGCTGCAGGTGTCCACGCTGGCTATGCTCTCTCTATCCCCACACACGTTCTCCACACACCAACCCTGCCCAGCGGCCATGCATTTCGTGTTGCTGTTTCTTGCTAACCTTTAGCTTCCTCAGCTCCACACTGATACTATAGGATACAGATACCAATTGGCAGCCACTACACAAATCCTGTCTATGAAGAGGCACTTGGTTGGCAAAGTGAAAACACAGAGTAACGAGATGCCATCTGCATTTCCTACTACATAGCTCAATTAGTTGATTGATTTGCAACACTTTAAAAAACATTTTCTAGGCAAAGCAAATTAGGAGAGTGTTTTATAATGTATTCAGTTTAATTAAAACTGCACTAAGTGGAGTACTTTGCTTCTTGGTTTCAGGAAAAAAAAAATACAAGGAGGTCACATATCATACTGATTTTTAACCCTCTAGGCAGGAGAAAAATAAAATTGTTAAAAGCAGCATCATCTAGACCCACACAAGTGCACCTCTCTAAAAGGCTTTCTGTAATTAGAATGTAGAATGGGAAGCAAGAGAAGACAGGAGGATGCCATCACGAAATGGGGGAGGGCTGCAGGGGAAAAGCTGGTAACATGCTCTGAATGCGAATAACCAATAGCACCTGCTCCTTCTTGTGCACAAAAATGCTTTTTTATCATCTGAAGAGGGAACGAAAAATCTGTAACTATTCCAGATGAACTCCAGGCTTCCTAACAAGCTGGAAAGGTTTAATGTATATGCAAATCTTTACTATTAAGGTGAATGCATAAATGACCCCCTGGTCCCAGACCTGTCCAAGTTTGGATAATTTCATATGTTAATCTGGCTCCTCCCTCTCACATCTCAGATTGTCACCACCCGACTGCTTTCTCCTCATTCTTGCTGCCTGTCATTTTACCAAATGCAAACGGGCGTCCAAGTTGTTAGTCATCTGATTAAACCCTCAAATTATCGGAGACATTTGCATGGGTAATTGTGATTTATTTAAAAGCACTTTGTTTGCATTGCTCTTGTCTCAGTTTCTTCAAAGCCAATTACTGAAAAATTGATTGGATTGGTTTGATTTTTTTTTTAAACCATTTGGAACTTTAGAACACATCCCTTTGCATAATTTTTTTGAAAGTCAAACCAAACCAAAACAGAATAGAAGGAATACCCTGTGGAAATCTGTGTATTTCATGTCTCCAGAACTTCTGTAACATGCGGTGAAGGGGCTAAAATTAGTAGCAGAAACAGTTATAGTTAGTTTTCAGTAGAAGGAGAGATTGAAGTAGAACAGTTAAATTCACTGTTTCAGCTCCATCTCATTTGGCAGAGTCACTCAAAGTCACTTAGTAGGGCAAATTTTCTCTGATGTTGGTAGATTTCTGTTCTTGCCTAAAAGAGCCACAGGATCAGACCTTCTTGCATCATGGAAGATTATTTTTCTTATCATGAATAACTGGATACTTATGTTTTTTCTTGGAAGGATCCAAAATTGACCAGCCCAATGCTTAATTCTTCCATCTACCCTATGAAATACCTCCATGAGCATCTTCACTTGACTTGGTATCACAAAATACTATAAATTGGATGGCCTAAGTAGCAGGCATTTATTTCTCACAGCTCTGGAGGCTGGGGAGTCACAGATCAAAGCACCAGCAGGCATCATCCCCTGGGAGGGCCCTCTCCCTAGCTTCCTACTGTGTCCTTACATGGAGGATGGAAGGAGAACTCTCATCTCTCCTCCTTATTGTAAAAACCCCAAAGCTTATCATGGAAATCCTGTGCTCAAGGCCTCCTCCAACCTCCATGACCTCCCAAAGGCCAAGTACTATCAGAGTGGAGTTAGGGCTTCCACACGTGATTTGGAGGAGGGGAGGACACACGTACATTCAGCCACCAATACTGAGGTTCTGACTTTGTATCTCTCGTCCTTCCCAAGCCAAGTGCACCCAGGGCTTCACAATACTTCCTTAGGCTCACCTATTTATTATATGTTTTACATGCCATAAATAAACAAAGAAATAATTACCACCCATTTCTTAGAAAAGAGAATTGCTTAAAAATATATTATGAGCAAATAATTGTTGGATTATTAATTTTTGAAGGCTAATAATATTTTGTGTACATTGCAGGCAGCTCACCTCTGAGTATATGCTAAGGGTAAATACCTCAAAAAGACACTTCAGAATACACTTTCGTGTAATCCTATTCTTCAAAGGAAGCCAGGTCACCCTCCCTTTTCAGAGGCAGAGATGTTAAGAGTGCCTCTGTGGGAACACACTAATTCCAGAGGGAGTGTCTTCACTAAGAATATAATGAATCCATGCCAAGAAAAGAGAAGAGGGACAGTATAGTACTCGTGATTTTAAATATTACTAATGGGACTGGAAGTAAAAATAATTGCTGTTTAATTACAGAAATGTGTACTCCGATGCACAAATGCCTGATAGAGGATAATGACATTGGACACCGAGAATGTTCTGTGGCTGCCGGGAACGTTTTGCGATCATTTACATGTTTAATTGAGTTGCTGTGAAAGGTTCATTGCACAATTACATGTTCACTTAGGTGCTCAAATATATCCTTGGAAATCCCTGTGTTTCACTTGTACCTATTGCCCAAATTGCTCCTGCAAAAGAAAGAAAAAGCGTCCACTTCTTTACCTGTGGGTCTACATGGGATTGCACTTTACTGTGTGTTTAAAATGCCTCCCGCCCTTAGGTCGAGGGCTTAGTCTTGCTCTGAGCACTATTGCGATGGAGACTATTTATGGAACAATATTGCCCTCTGGCAGTGAGGCAGCCAGTGGTTTTAATAACTGTTTTATGTCATTTTGACAGCTTTAAAACCAGTCACACCCAGCAGTTTAGGCCAGAAGGAGAACATCAGGGAATGCCTATTGGAGTTTTATATTACAAAACCTGGATGGGCGTCTGTGTTACAAAAATGCCACAATTCTTGCTTTAAAGAAAAGCTGCCTTTCCCAAGAGGAGGACTGAATTGGTGCCACGTAAAGCTTCAGAAAAGTGGAAATAATAACAACAATATAGCACTTACAGTACAAGCAGAGAATAGAACCATTCTCCTTTTGAGAGATTCATGAACTGGAGCTCCACAAAGATCAACCCCTGTGAGCCGATCACAAACATCTTCCTATAGTGCATGTTCAGATGCTCCTGGGATCAAAACAGGACACCAGGGTCATATCTGATCCGTTGGATTAAATCATCCTGAGGAGTGTCTGGGCCTCGTGTAAATGCCAGCGCTGCTCAGTGAAGCGAGAGGAGCCAAAGACGCGGCAGCAGCTGGCAGTTCCTGGAGGGCATCTCAGCTGCTTCTCAGCCGCTTACTCCAAGGGAATGCCGCAAAGGGGCCAGGTGGGCTTTACCAGCTGGGGCCGCAATCACAGGGAGGGGCTCTGCTATGTTTAGAAGTCGAGCTTTGGCAGACAGCTGAGAGAGACACGGTCGGAAAGCAGCCGCCTTTCCAGCCCAGTGGTTGCTGCTGGAAGCATTTCTGGGATCGCAGAAGGCAACTCTGGGTCTCGGTCACTGGGTGGGAAACCCAGGCCGTACACGTGCTCCGCTTCTGCTGCCCAGTGTAGGATAGGGCCTCCATTTCTGGGACTCCCCAGGAGAGAAGGGAGCAGGTAAAAGCCGCAGTTTCTGCTCTTACTGTAGACACGCACACACCAACACCTTCTAACAAAATGCCTGCCAGTTCTGGTTGTCACTGATTTCCTAAGTGATCTCATATGAATGAATACAGACGCCAGGGTTCAGAGGGGACCATTTTTGCAATTCTATTCCAATAATGCCGAAATTAAGAATTCAGACATTAAAATCAGATATGGAAATAGCCAAGAAGGATTATTACTACAGAAGAAGAGAAAATAAAGGTGTTAGATTCAGAAAACTGATTTTACATGAAGCCTAGAAAGGAATTTCAGACTCTTTTGCCTTAGACTAAAAGAATCCAGAATGTCAGTAACTTGAATGAAATGTATTATGTATAATCATTTCAATAAAAATGTGGAATTTTTCTAGATTATCCTTTTAAAAATTAAAATTGTATTCAACTACAACTTCAGTTTAAAAAGGGAGGAGCTTAGCTTAGAAGATAATTAAGATAATTATTTTACTCGTGCAAGAAATAGGCAAATATAGCTTCAATTATGTGATCAGTTGAGGTGAAAAAGAGGTCACTGAGGTAGCCAGGCATGGTGACATGGACCTATAGTTCTAGCTACTCAGAGGCTGAGGAAGGAGGATCCTTCGAGAACAGGGCACAAGGCTTCAGTAGGCTGTGACTGCACCACTGTGCTGGTTCAGCTGGGTGACAGAAAGAGAACCCATCTCTTAAAAAAAAAAAAAAAGTGGACGTGGTGGCTCATGCCTATAATCCTAACACTCTGGGAGGCTAAGGGGGATGGATTATTTGAACTCAGGAGTTTGAGACCAGCCTGAGTAAGCGTAAGACCCTGTCTCTACTAAAACATAAAACAATAGAAAAAATAAAAAAATAGCTGGATATTATGGTGGTCATCTGTAGACTCCACTACTCTGGAGGCTGAAGCCGGAGGATCACTTGAGCTTGAGAGTTTGAGGTTGCCAGGAGAGTTATGACTCCATGGTGTTCCACCCAGAGCCACAGAATGAGATTCTGTCTCAAAACAAAACAGAAAAAAAAAAAGCAATCGAGGCCTCTTTTAGCTGACTCAAGGCTACGTGTTCCTTGTGCATCCACATCTTCATACAGGTAGAATGGAAGAAGCGCGTTAGACGTGTTACAGGATGGGAAACGATGAGCCAAGTTTGAGGATGCAGCTTGGTGACTCCTATTTCAAAGCTAGAGAGCGGCTGATGCCCAGAGCATGGACTGGCCAACTGTTTAACCACTGATGCTTGCAAACAACCCATTTCCCAAATGATTTCGAAAGAAACTAATTCATTTAGCTTCGAAAGCAGAGCAATTCATTTTTCCTAGTGGAGACTGCAGGAAACCCTTCAACTGTCCTCTCTGCATCTATCACACCAAAAACTTCTTCAAATTTTCCACCTTGTCCTTTCAAGAGTTGCATGGGCCAGGGATGATACTGAGGGGCGTGGGGGTACAATTTTTATGTTACTTGGTTTGATCTCTTTGGGGGGACAGAAGTTATGATGTTCCTGTCTGAAAGCATTTGAAGAAGAAATTAAGTATGGCAATGTTGACAGATAGAATAAAAACCCCAACTATTTCTAAGTTTGAGTAATAATAATAGTAACAAAAATAATAGTGATAACAATATGTGCCATAATGTTAGAATACTACAAACTAAACTACTGTTCATAAATTATATTTTTCAATAATCACAGAGCTCCTGTGAAGCAAATGTTATTATTTCTATTTTACTCATGTGGCAAATAAGGACAAAGAAGGTTACATTGATTGCTCAAGAGCTAGTGAGGATTTGAAGTGAAATCCATGGTTTTTAGAACTGTGCACTCTGTTGCTCAGGCTAGAGTGTGTGGCATCAGGCCAGCTCCCTGCAACCTCAAACCCCTGGGTTCAAGTGATCCTCCTGCCTCAGCCTCCCAACGGACTGGGACGGCAGGTGCCTGCGCAGTGCCTAACAAATCATCTCTATTTTTAAGTGGAGGAGGGATCTCGCTCTTGCTTGTGCAGTTTTTATTTCTCTAGATTAAAACAGAGGTGGGCTCTGTTTGGTAACACGATTGACCATGAGATCTAACCTATCCTATTTCCACAGCCTTTGTCATGTGACCTTGGAGCTCCTCCCACTTAAAGAGCAAGTCGGCTTCCCTCCCACTCTGATCAGGTTCAATCACTCGCTCAGGCTGATAATGAAGCAGAGGTGATAGCCGGCTAGTAGCTCTTGGCCCCATGGTGCAGCTGCCTGTCCTCTCACACCCTGTCATGACTACAAGAAGAGCATCCCTGGCCAACATGCTGGTCCCAGGAGAAGGGGACAGAGCTGCCATGGTGATTTGTTAATATACTTCAGACCCAGATATCCACGAACACTAAAAACCAATCCTGCCATCTGAGCCTTGACATGGTTTGTTATAATGACTGTGCCCTCTATTCATATCAGGTCTACTCTATAGAATGTATGTCAAATAAATAAGCCTATGGGCACGTGGCATAAGCACAGCACACATACATCCCAAACTAGATGGAAGTCTCGTATCCTACACCCAAATACCCGTTTGATGAATCAGTTCATTGTCATCAAGGGAGAGGGAATCTTAGTATTTTCGTTCCTTTAGAAAGTTGTCTAACCATTCTGCCTTCTTCTTGGTTCCCCCATTAAAAACCAAGGAGATGTTTTAAGACAATGCAGCTTCTTAGGGCCAGCTTTGATCTCTGATGAATTTTACCTGACAACTGACATTTAAAGAGACCTTCTGTGCATTGCTGACACATCTGAGTGAGAGGGAGGCATCTTGACCCCTCGGGGCACTGACCATTTACTGCTCCCAGCCACATCCCATCCTGGTTGCCCTTAGCAGCACAACTACCTGAGGTGGTTTTGACTTTGAACAAGATGAGCCACAATGAGTAACTGTGCACGGGAGGGAGGGAACGCTACAACCTCAAAGTCTGTCCAAGGGACACCATGTCACTATGATATAAGGCACCAGGTTAAAGCTAAATGGGAAGGGGAAGGAAGTGCAGGTACCTACATACCCCCCCCACACACACACACACAGGGCACAGGCAGCCATACGGTGTCAGATGCGGAGCAGGTGAAAGAATCCTGCATACTTGTGGCTTTTGGTACAGTGACCTCTCCAGCACTTACAGAATATTTGATACAGTCATAGCTACCTTCTTACGCTGTGACTAAACATTTAAGATGAACTAAAGAACTGGCTTGCTTTGACAGAAATCAGATCCAAATCATTTTGCCTTTGGAAAAAAAAAAACAGGTTGTTTTTCTTTTTTTTCCCCCCTCCATGTTCTATTTCACATGTTTCATGTTAATCCAACTGGGAAAATTGGATTCGGGTCAATTGTCACAAACAAATACAAGCCAATATATTAAAAGGCTATGTAGTTTTATGGTTGTTTGATTCCTTTTAAATAATGTTTACAAAAAAAATGACTTCTATACTAAATGAATAACAGTGTGCAAGAGTTGATATTTGAGAATCTGTGAACCATACCCTCATTTTCTAACATCAAAGGGGGCCATAAACATATTTTTATTTGATCTGAGATAGATTTTTACCGAGATTTTATATAATTTCAATAACATATTAAAGAGTTATATTTGTAAGTGGGAAGAGTGCAGGATTTAGAAGAGGATATGCACTTCACCCTTGGTGGTTCAAGGAAGAGTGTAAGGGGGGAGGTTTCTATTAGAAAAGGGTCTGGAAGTGGTTAGCAAGCCAGGTGAAAAAAAGCCCGGCCATTCCACAGGAGAGAACTGTGTGATTGAGAGAAGGCCGGCTGTGCCAGGCTCCACCATCTGCCGTCTTTGCCTTGTTACACTTGCCACATAATTAGATACAATCTAGTATTTATGTTCTGTTTTGAGGTTTTTCTACATTCTCTACATCATGTTAACTTTTTACATTATATGGGTAAGAACACTGATACATGGGATGATTATCAACCCCTGGTTGACTTGGCTGCTATAAAGAATAATTCGTTCTGTGTTCCCCTGTCCAGTACCATCTTGAAATCCACAGTTCTGTGGAGGGGTATCTAATGGGAATTCTATCCAGTGATCTCCCCTTCCACCAAACCTGCCCGAGTCTAATCTGTCGTCTTAGATAGTACTCGGGTCACGTGTAGAGATCTCTTCTGATTTTTCCCCTTCCCTCACACCTCATCTTTGACTATCAGCTTTATTTATGTATGTATGTATGTGTTATTTATTTATTTTTTTCTTGGGAAGGAAAGAAAAATTTATCACTTTACTGGCAAAGGAAGAACATGGCAAAAAGTACCAAATTTCTAATTCAGAAGCAGCAATACAGAGCTTTTAAAGGAAAGGGCCTCAGTTCTAGGTTACTGTTGTTCAACTATAGCTCAAATCATCCCCTCTCCAAGAACAACTAAGCCATGACCCCCACTCCCAACCCCACCCCGCCCCCCGGGAGGCCCACCTGGACCTCTGTGGTGCTCATAGGGGCTGGGCCTCCATCCCACCAGTTTAGCTGAGCCATCTCCCACGGCACGAAGAATGAAAGATGTTCCCCTGCCCTTCTCAAAGACCTGGAGGCAGAGATGCAGGTCCCATTTCCCAAACAGAGTGGGGAAAGTCTAAAGAGACAGAAAAACCTTCTCCCATTTTCTCAGGCCTGTATATCTAGGGTGACCAGACGTCCCAATTTTGGCGGTACAGTCCCACTTTTCAACAATTTGTCCTGCAGCAGCGTTTTAAAAAAGTCCCGATTTTTGGAAAGAATGTACCAACGGGCCGGAGAACAAGAAGGGAATATACGGTTTTCGGCTGCCATATGGCTATTTTGCCAGAATATGAGTTTTATATTATTTTTGTTAATTTTATAATGTTAAACTGTAATAAATAATTGCTGAGAAGTGATTATCGAGAACTGCTTATCAAAGTTTGCATTGTTGTCAAGCCCTGCCTGCCCCACCCCTGCGCTCTGTCCCCGCTTGGCGCCCCCCATGTTGTCCCGCCTTATAGATGTTAAAATCTGGTCACCCTACACACCACTTCTCCCCCCATAGCTCAGGACATCCTCATCTGTCATCTAAGCGGCTCTGATAGCTGCCTTATGGGTTTCCCCTGTTCAACTCTTCCCCCAATCTCAGATCCTCTCACAGTCTCCAGAGTGAGTTTTGAACAAAAACCAGCACAGTGTGTCAGACAGGTCTGTAACTGCATAGAAAATGGCACACACAAACTGGAATGATACACTCCCATTGATTGTGCTAGAAAAGAATATTTTTACTTTTCAATTCACAAAATTCGATGTTTGTATCCTTCACATACTGTTTATATGAATTTATGTGTTTTTTGTGTTAAAGAAAAACAAAACAAAGCTAATGAGACTTGAAATAAGTGAACATGTTTATAACAATAAAAAAAGAAGCATGTTGAGCTGGACGTACGTATCACAGAGGAGCAGGTACTTGTGTCTGCGCCTCCACGGAGCGCGATGGATGGATGAGAGATAGTGGAGCTCACACTTGGCAGCGTCTCACCCGGTATTGCAGTGGGAGCTACACACTGCAAGTGTCTTTGCTTTTTATACTCTCAAGATCAGTAGGCACAGTACCAGTGTACATGTCTTCATGGGACCAACAAAATATTCTGGAGAGAGAAAAAAAGAGAAAACAAGAGTAATCAGGGAGGAAAGAAGAAGAAAATAAATATCACTCTCACTCTGGCACCTGAAGACAGCTGCGAAAATAATCGTCGTATTTCGCTCATGTGTTTTATCTGTTAGTTTCTTCTCCCCGCCACTCATGCCTTTTACTGTGGGTCCCCATGTGTTCCCTTTGGCAATTTCTAATGACACTTCCGATGGCGAGTTTTATTTTTGAGGTGCGAGGCTCTGCCCCGGCAAGCGTCTCCATCAGTGCCGCGTCTTCTCATGGTTTCCTTCCCACCCTTGAACTCTCAGGAGCAAGCTGGCCTTTCCTAAGGGATGGACGCGTAGACTTTAGCTATAGGATGTTCCTTTTCAGAAATTAAGAGAAGTTCCCTTCTCTTTGTCAGGCCTTAATTGAGTAATTGCTTATTTCATCAACTTTGAGATAACATACACAATTGTCAAATTTTTTTATAAATAAAATCAAGTTGTTTCCCCCCCAGACTGAACTTTGTAAATTTAATGATAAATTTTCTGGATTTGATGGTAAAAATTATTAATACTTTCTTGGCCATCTGTTAAGGAAGATCTTTTTTCTTAAAAAGTTCAAGTGGTTGAGAAACATCCTCAAACCTCATCTGAGGAAGGGTAGTCCAAGAAAAAAACAAACAGATGTCTTCAAAGTCAATCTTTGTGGGCATCACAGAAGACCCCCAAAGTAGGATGACTCAACCCATCTTTTATCACCTAGATAATTAATGGTAACAATAGGCAGTTACAACATTCTTTTTTTATTTGAGAAAATGTAATAGGTACCACTTGTTACATAACAAACCATCTCATAATATAATGGCTTAAAGAATGGATATTTATTATATCTCCTTTCTCCCTAACAAAAGGGTGAGGAATTCTCCACCTTGCCTACTTAATTTTCAGTTCCTCATTTCTTCTATCAAACTAACAGATGCCTGAATTTTCCTGTTTTCTAAAGGATACAGTCATCTGAGTCTCATTTCTTAGATATTGTATTTGTTCACATTCACATTTAAAGGGCTAATGTTTGTTGTTGTTGTTAGACAGAGTCTTTCTCTGTCATTCTGGGTAGAGTGCTGTGGCATCATAGCTCACAGCAACTTCAGACTCTTAGGCTAGAGCGATCCTCTTGCCTCAGCCTCCCAAGTAGTTGGGCCTATAGCCATGTGCCACTATGCCTGGCCATTTTTTCTATTTTTATGCTCTTGCTCAGGCTGGTCTCCAATTCCTGAGCTCAAGCAATCCACTTGCTGCCTCGGCCTCCCACAGCACTAGGAGCCATCAGCCACACCTGGCCTAAAAAGCTAATATTTCATAATTTTAAAGTACCTTTTCTGTGTTGTTTGATTTTCCAAATCTGAAATTATTTCTCTCTGGAACCACTTTGTTTAAAGTTCCTTACTAATTTTTTTTTTTATTTTTAAAGACAGAGTCTCGGTGGTGCCTGTGGCTCAAAGGAGTAGGGCACTGGCCCCACATACCAGAGGTTGAGGGTTCAACCCTGGCCCAGGCCAAAAACTGCAAATTAAAAAAAGACAGAGTCTCACTTTATCGCCCTCCGTAGAGTGCATGGTGTCACAGCTCACAGCAACCTCCAACTCCTGGGCTTAGGTGATTCTCTTGCCTTAGCCTCCCAAGTAGCTGGGACTACAGGCACCTTCCACAATGCCCGGCTATTTTTTTGTTACAGTTTGGCTGGGGCCAGTTCAAATCAGCCAACCTCCGTATATGGGCCCTACTCACTGAGCCACAGACACTGCCAAAAATGTTTTTCTTTTTTTTTTTTCCCTATATAAATTTCCTTTTTCCTCTCAGGGAATCTCTGCTAATTTCTTCCAGTGGTTCCTAACCTTCCTAATGCTGCAATCCTTTAATACAGTTCCTATGGGTAATGGCCCACAGGTTGAGAACTGCTGCTTTAAACCATTACTTTTCAAAGATACTCACAACTCTCTATCTCAGTTTGTTTCTACATTAAGCAAGAGTTTTTTCATCCTTTGAAATTGCTGACATAAAATAAATTTTTTAAAAGGCGGCTATGAGCAGCCATTTATAAATCTATGTCATATCTTACAATTAGGTAGGTTACCAAAATAATGAGGCAATAGATGGGAAGTGGAAAGATGTGTGTGTGCGCAGATGCTCACATCAGTTAACGGTGGCGCTATGTTGTGGGAAATACATCATTGGGCAATTTTGTCATAGTGCAAACTGTGAAATGCACATCCATCAACCTTGATGGTGCAGCTGACCGCATGCCTCAGCTAGGTGGTATAGCCTATTACTAGGCTATAGACCTATGCGGCATGTTACTGTGTTGTATTGAATTCTGCAAGCAACTGTAACATAAGGTTAAGTATATTTGCATCTGAATGTATCTGAATATGGAAAAGTTATAGCAAAAGTATGGAGTAAAAGATCTTTTAACAATGGTACCCCTGAATGGGCCACTTTCCGCAAGTTACCCCGGGTGAGTCAGTGAGTGCGTGCCGAGGGAATGTGAAGGCCGAGGGCATTAATGTGCACCACTGTGGACTTCAAAAACACTGTACACTTAGGCTATGCTTAATTTATAAATAACATTTTTACTTTGTAAACTTAAATTTTTCTAATTTTTTGACTCTTTTGTAATAACAAAAGCACAAACACATGGTACAGCTATCCAAAATATGTTTTTTCTTTATAAGCTTTTTTCCACTTTTAAAATATTTAGTTTTTAACTTTTAGTTTTTAAACTTTCTTGTTAAAAACTAAAACACACTGACCTAGGCCTACACGGGTCAGGGCCATCAATAACATGGTCTCTGGAGACACTGACACACGTGGAGCTGTCCTCTCCCTTGGTGACAGTGACTTCTTCTGGATACTCCAGAAGGACCTGCCTGCAGCTGTTTTACTACTAATCTTTTTTTTTATTACTGGAGGGAGTAGTACACTCTAAAATAACAATGAAAAGTATAGTAAATACATAAACCAGTAAAATAATTGCTTATTATGTTTATAAAGTATTATGTGCTATACTGTACATAATTGTATGTGCTATACTTTTATATGATAGTCCACACAGTTTTGTTTGCACCAATATCATCACAAACATGTGAATAATGTTATATGATAATTATGATGTCACTAGGTAATAGAAATTTTTCAGCCTTCTTGTGCTCCATTGTTTATGCAGTACACTGACCAAAACGTTGTGATGTAGCAAATGAGTATATACACAAATAATATGAAAGTTGCTGCATAATCTAACATGGAGTCTATTTACTTCCATTCAAGGAGTTTAAAGGATTCTAAAATTTCTATTGAAAATGAACACGTAAAAAATAAGGAAGGTCAGAAAAGGTTTAAGCTTATTAATCTCAGCCTAAGAGAGTTTCGTTTGTAAATTTAAAATACATTTATTTTTCACTGATAACTGGCTCACATTCCTTAAACAATTAAAATTCCCAGCTGGACTCATGTGCACATGTGTGTACAACCACCTCCACACACAAAGATGTGTTTTATTTCTTGCATTTGAAAGAAGAGAATGTTAGGTTTATCTTGCCCACAAATTTCTAATTTTATCTCTGTTTGTTTAAATACTCTGAGAAAAATAGAGAGGTTCCCTAACGATGAATTATGGTGGATATAAAGATCATTCAGTCAGGAATAAGGAAACTAGATTCTAACTAGGTCTGAAAGACTGATTTTACTTCTCTGGAAATATGACAGGTTTGGGCTAAATGATCCCAGAAACCTTTCCCATGTTGTTAACTCTGTTATAATATTTCTACTTTACTCTTCTTCCCAGCCTTCATCAGGAGCATAAAGTGACAAACCCACAAACAGAAGGAAAGGGAGAGAGAGAGAAAATAATCAAGTGTATCAGTCAGTGATTGGCGCAATAATGCTGTGTAACAGACCATTCTGAATCTTGGTGGCTTATAACAACTAACTTTCTTCTTTTCTTTTTTTAATCCAAATACTTTAAAAAAAATTCACATCTGTTTGAGTAGCTTAGCCTCAGGCTGTAAGTCATCCAACTTTGGTTTCAAGATAAGGTCCTGACTCTGTGTCTCAATGTATGGTTTGAGATAAAGGAGCAGTAATCTCCATGGGACATGTCCTTCTCCCTGCAAACAGTACAAATGAAGAGCCTAGCTGAACACCCAACCATGCTTAAAGTTTCTTCTCATGTCACATGTGTAAACATTCCATTGGCCAAAGCAAGTCTTATGATCAAACTCCAAGTCAGTGGTTCATGAAAATGTATTCTATCCATCAGGCAGGGGGTGGAATTGGAAAGGAACAATAATCCAGTGTTTCATATTCTGCTACAAATACCACAAACTGAAATAGTTATTGAAACTGGCAAAGACTATTTGAAGCATTCTAGGTGGAGGATGAAGCAAATAGCAGACAGAATACACCATCAGAAGAAGGTGGCAGAAATGTAGCTTCAGGGACAAATACTTGTTTTTTTTTAGAAGGGGAGATAAAAATTCATAATCTTATGTCAATTTTTTTTATTTTTTGAATGTTCTAAAGGAGATTACTTTTTAAAAAATTATGTCTGGGTAGAATAAAACATGTCTGCAGACCAAATACAATTCGGAGACTACCATTTGCAACATTTGACCAGAAATTTCTTTTGTTTATCAATATATCACCTTATAAGTAGACACTTCAGATAATTTTAAACTCTTTCTTTTGTGTTCATAGAGGACATAATTTCATTCTACTGCAAGAAGGATTAACTTTCAGTCAAGTTTTTGACCTATCCTTGTGTAACTCTTTCCTAAAAATGAAGGACTGCACGTATAGGATGATACAATGCTGTATTACTAAAGAGCCGAGGGGTTTGGGATGGGGGCTCCTGGTTCCCTGAATCCAGTTGACCTAGTTCAATTACTCAGCTGACCTAGAAGGTTCAACAGAGGCATAGTGGGAATCAAAGCAAATGTGGGTGGAAACCAGAAATAAGAGGCACACAGGCAGCACGAATAGAAAGCCAAAGGAACCTACACAAGTTTCAGTATAACAAAGGGAAATTTTATTTAAGAACAAAGAAAAAGCGTAGAGTACTTCCAGAGAGAGTTGGAAGTGGATCCCAGTCATGAATGAGAAGAGGTGAGAGACATGGGGGGGTGGGGGGGCAGAGGTACAAATTCCCCGTCCTTTCAGTTTGAAATCTGCTGCAAGTCTTTCCTGCCCTCTCCGCACCTCAGGGAATTATTACCCTTTTCTACTGGTCATTGACACTGTTTTTGTCTATTGGTCATGGATTACCTAGGTTGCCTCATGCCCACATTCTTTCCCCTTTTAGGGTGACCAGATTTTAACATTTGTAAAGTGGGACAACCTGGGGGGGGCGGGGCAGGAGACGGGGCAGGGCAGGGCCTGACAACAATGCAAAGTAAGCAGTTCTCGACTTCTCAACAATTATTTGTTATTATTATAGTTTAACATTATAAAATTAACAAAAATATATAAAACTCATATTCTGGCGAAATAGCCACATGGCAGCCAAAACCCGTATATTCCCCTCCTGTTCTCTGCCCATTCATGCATTCTTTCCAAAATCAGAACTTTTTTAAAACGCCGCAGGATGTGGGACAAATTGTTAAAAAGCAGGACTGTCCCTCCAAAAGCAGGATGTCTGGTCACCCTATCCTAGGGGCCCCCCAGACTTCACTATTCAGCAGCCCAGGCTTTCCTCCCATCCCCCTCCAAGCCCCATTCTTCATGTTCCTTCTTACTTTCAAGTAAATACACTAACTTAATCCTCACAGCAAATAATGCTGTGGTCATTACGCAGATGAGAAAACTGAACCTCAGAAAGATTATGTGATTTTTTTTTTCAAGGTTGTAGGGCGAAGGCCACAGCAGAACTAGGTTTCTAGGTCATTTAACTCCTTTTCAATGGGTGAGAAAGTTGGACTATCATGGATTCACAAAAGACTAAAAGCTATTTGACTACTGTTAGGATTTGGTTTTAATATTTAATGTGTAGTGGAGTGATATTTTAAAGTATCTTTCTTTTCAGGCATTTAAGCCCCTTCTTAAAGGAGAGCTAGTAAAAGCCCCAGAAGATAACCACAAGTTTGGGTGGTGCCTGAGGCTCAAAGGAGTAGGGTGCCGGCCCCTATACCAGAGGTGGTGGGTTCAAACCCAGCCCCAGCCAAAAGCTGCCAAAAAAATAATAATAATGATAATAATAATCACAAGTTTGTGATTATCCCTTTTTACACTTTCAAAAGGTTACATCTGCTCTTATGTCTTTGAACTTCCTTCCCATCAGATGATTAAATAATGATTATCTTGTCTACAAATAATTGGTTTTATTTTGTGGTTTCACTTGACCCCATGTGACATGTTGGAAGTTTAGAATGCCACAGACATTTAGTTGTAAATCAGAGAATGGTATTCTTTTTTTTAACTAGAGAAATAGGATAATTTGGGATTTACAAAATATTCTTTAAAAGGAGAGGAAGAGGTAAAGATTCCAAGGTTGATTCTGGTACAAATCAGCTGTTTGATGTTGGGCTCTGATATCTCATTTTACCCTTTGAATTGGCTAAGAAAAAATAAGATGATAATTGCAAAGGTACCAGAGGCTCTTTGGAAGGACACAGTTTTAATCCAGGGTCATCTTATTAATCAATCAGTTCTCTACTAACTTATTCTACTAGTCCAGCCTCACTGGCCAAGTAATTACAGTGATTCATGTTGGTATCTAATGTAATTATGCATGACTTCAATCTCAGGTTGATAACCGAGGTACAATAAACTTCAAATGGAGTTTACGGTTTTTGTTATTTTTGGTGATAAAAATCATCCTTGCTGGAGGTGGTGACTTTATTCCCAAAATAATGAATATTGCAAACTAGTGAATAGATGTTATGAACAGGATTGTTTTTAAAACAGAAGCAAAGTCGGCAAAATAAAGTCGAGGAGGATGAAGGGAGACCAGTTTCCCTTGAATCTCTTTTCCCAGTATTTGGCAGCTTTGTTTTTAATAGCTCCCCAGGGGCCCTGTGTCAAATATCTTCCATCAAAGGAAAGCAACAGTGATATGTATTTTGCAAGTAGTAAAACCTGTATAATTTCATGGCTCTGTAAAAGGGAAATATTTTCTGTCTTTTCTCTTCCTGTGTCTCTTTAATGTAATAAAATACCTCTCCTTGGAGATCAAAGCATCCTACCATGTCTCTGTCCTGTGTTCTTGAAGAATGGCAGCCTCCTGTTTTGAAATTTGCTTTTTGTTTTGAGGAATTTACTGGATGGTATTTACCAGTGCCTAAAGGAGGCAAGTTATCTATATGTAAAAAGCAGGGAAGTTACAGGAAAGTAGCTATAAAAACTTAGCAATTCAAGAGAGTTATGTTAATTGCTGTTTCAGAATGCTCCCCTGTAGTGGAGCCTTGGGCTCATTTTTCTCTCAATGAGGCCTATTTAGTTTCCTTTCCTGTTGGTACTATGCCATTTAGAGATTGCCAGTCCCTTTTCCCTTTGAAATCACAAAGGTTATCCCTTGGAGGATCTACTGTCTTACCTCTGCACACTTTCTGGAGATTCTGGGGCGTCAGAATTCCCCAGAGAGCCAGTGAATATCAAACCAGGTGGTTAAGGGAAGAGCCTTTCAGAAGCTCTGAGGAGCCCTGGCTGGAGAGAGAGGCCAAAACAGAGGCCAGGTGAGCCGAAGAAAGAGGCCAGCACAAAGGCCAGGTGAGCTGGAGAGACAGACCAGCACAGAGGCCAGCCTCACCTGGGCGTTATCATTGCCAGCTCCCCTACTCCCCACCCCATCCAAAGAACTGCTAGGAGTTTAAGGAGGAAAGAGGATTAAATTAATTTATATGCCAACAATAGTACTTTTTCCTCTATCCCTCTTCTACAGAAGCTAAAATGTATCTATTAATAACTTTCTAAGAACGATGTGACTACCTTAATGGGACATATTTAAATTCATTTTGAATTTGACCCTTTTCTCACACATTTTTAAATGGGTTTGTGCTCCTATGGAATATTCTATAGAACAGCCAAGTATTTTGTGAAGTGTTTTTAAAATGAAAGATGGTTTTGTTGTACCCCCTTCTCCCAAGTGGGAGAAGGAAGGCTCAGAAAACTTATCCTGGGATCCCATGAACAGATGGGGCTAATTGTTATGCCCGGAATTCCCCCAAGTGGCCCCAGCAGACAGTCTGAGACACACTCCAATGTAAAAAGCAAGAGGTGAGCTTTATTCAAGCCCAGGAAGCCAGGCCTGGACTCTCCTGGCATGCAAGCCGAGGACGAGCCCCGAACCTGGGGTGAGGAAAGGTTTTATGGGGTACAGAAAGCAAGAAGGGTAGGGTTGGGTACGGGTACACTCTTGATTGGTGGTTGATGATTTCATTAGTAAAGGAGGATTTGCATTGGTGGTTGATGATTTCATTAGTACAGGGAGGATTTGGA
>CAUYQV010069342.1:0-13261 GCA_963574575.1 Galagoides demidoff
AGCCGTACGTCACCCATTCTTTGTTTTAATATGTTCCCACACCTCTTAGTCCCAGTGCTTTTCCTCCCTACGTCTTTGTCTCAGGCTTCTCTCCACCTGGCATCGCTCAAAGGTCAGTCTGGGGAGAGTCAGCTCGTTTCCCAGGCCCAGGAGTTAGTCAAGCAGGAGGTTAGTAAGTACCCTCCCATCTCTCTTGGGAGTGAAGCAGACTTACTCCACGTGGTTGGGGGTTTGCAGCCCAGGAATTTGCCCGGAGTTAACTGGTATTTTCCTACTTTAGCCCAGACCTAACAGAACGCATAATACCCCATACTCTGCACAAGGAGAGTGTGTGTCCCTGGAAGCCAAATCTTTTTGCCTCTGAAAAATCCTGTTTTCTTTGCTTTACTCTTATTTTTCATCCAACAAGAGGATGAATAAATAATATTTATAGGAATAACATGAATATTTGAATAAAGAAGACAGATATTAATAAGGAAAACTTAAATACCTTTAGGGGATACTGGCACAGACGTGGAAGCTTTAAAATGTCTGAAGTCTGCAGTAAGACAGAAAACTATACATACAATGGGTTCACTGAATTTTCCTTTTACTGGAGTGAACAGGATGTGTCTGTAATAAAATTCTTTCTAGAAAACCTGTCATCACACTTTCTACCATGACTATCTTTCTTCCAACTGAGATAAATATCTGACTATTTTATCCCTTGTTTTCTAATCCTAAAGTCTCTCACTGAAATGTCTGTATTTCCAATGACAAGTGGACATTTCTTTAAGGGCATGTTAATTGAAAAATGTATTCGATGTGGCCATTACTTAGTAGAGATTTAACCAATAACATGACTGAAGAGCCGTCTCAGTCCCCAGGGCTGCAGTTAGGTGGATGAAGAGCTTCTGCCTCCTGTTTCTGGAACAGCAGCTGGCACAGGAAAAATACTGAGAGAACCATGCTGGGCGGGGGCCTAAGCCACAAGGAGAGGTCCTGGGGCAATGAGCAGACGGACTTGTGAGTGGAGAAACTCAACGTCTTGGAAATAAATCCTCCAGCCTCAGTCACTTCTGCGCATGCTCCACACACCTGGACAAGACTCAGCAGACTGCTTTCCAATCTGGTGACTAAAATAAAATGATTGTTCCCAGCCACCAAGTTTTGGAGCTTATACAAAAGCAATAGATGAACAAAGTAAGCATTAAAGTATTTGTCTTTATGTGTAAGGATTTTATATCATTTGAGGCTAAGTTAATTTTCAGAGATTTAACCATGCGTGAAACTCTTATAAACAAATTCTTATGAGTTAAATTTCCACGCACACAGCCCAGCGGCTATGTAACTCTTTCTTACGTGCCAAAAACGATTTTCAGTGACTCAAAGGACCTTGTTTAGGTAAGAAAAGGCCTTGGCCAATTGCTTATTAGTCTTTGTTCTTATATAGAAGAAGAAAAGCAACTAAAAGGCTTAAACATCAGAAGCTTTATGGGGTTTCTCAGAATTGTTAATTCTATCTCCTTACACACAATTATAAGAGATTTTGCATTTACTTCTAAACATCTTCGTAGCTGAACATATTAAATGCATACTTGAGGAATATAAGAGAATTGTAATAAATACTGAATATGAAATTATTTTCCTCAAAGACCAGAGGCAGCATTATTTATTTATCAACTGATTTTCTTCCATATTTAGAATTTTTATCAAGTCTACATTAAATTTTAAATTATTGAAATGAATGTGTTTCACCAGGGAAATACGTGTCCAAAGTTCAAAGAACACTATAGTAATTGCTGTCAACGATTTCAACTTCACTGTCAAATATTTACATAACATGGGTTTAAATGAAAGTAACAGCCTTGAATTTCATATGAGTGAAGTGGTATTTTACCAAAGGATAATTCATTTGAAGAGCTTGTTCGTAATCTATTATAAATGCCTTAATAATTAGATTTCATTATGTCAACTCTTTTGATCCACGTTGCTGTGAGACATTTCTATTTCCTGACATATTTTTCTGCCTAAGAGTTTATAATTGTATGAATCCATTATTTACCATGATATTCTCTGCATATGTCATGACATTTTGTCTAGTGGTGAACAGCACATATGACAGTGGACCCATAACTTTACTGTACCTTTTCTATGTGTAGATAAGTTTAGAAACAAAAACACTAGCCATGGTCACAGCCGCCTGCGGTACTCACTACATAACATGCTGTGCAGACTGCAGCCCAGGAGCAATCAGCCCTCCTGGACGGCTGGGCTGCACCATTTAGATTCCTGGAAGTGCACTTTATGACGTTTGCACAATGATGCATTTCTTAGATGGCATCCTCACTGGTTTTTCTTTTTTTTTCTCTTCTTGGTGTACATGTAACATATTTTATTAATCTACTCATGAATGGGGGGGCACTTGGTTTGATTCTACATGCTTGCAATTATGAATTGTGCAGCAATAAACATTGGAGTCCATGTGTCTTTTTGATAAAATGACTTCTTTTCCTTTGGGTAGATACCCAGTAGAGGAATTCCTGGATCAATGGTAGGTCTGCTTTCAGTTCTTTGAAGAATCATCATACTGTTTTTCATAAAGATTTTACTACAGGGTGTCTCAAACGTCACCCATAAAGTCACCATTCACAGGGAAAATGGGAAATTATGGCCAAATGTAACCCTATTCATATAATATACATTTAAAAACTCTACACAGAGGTGGCCAACCCATAGAAAATACTTTGTTAAATACTGTACTGACCACCTTACAAGTAACGGGACACATCAACCTACAATTTCCCTGACACATCAACCTACAATTTCCCTTTTTCCTTATGATGGTGACCTCATGGACAACCCTGGGGACACACTGTAATTTGCGGTCCCACCAACAGTGTATAATGTTAATTTCTTTCTGCATCCATGCCAGCCTCTATTTTCTGTGGGCTTTTTAATGGCATCCTCATTGTTAGTGATGCATGTGGTAAATACATAACTTTTATATCTTTATTCACTATGAAAATACAAAGTACAGTGAAGTTATTAAATTATAAACTTATGCTTTCAGGGATGAAGACTTTTTGATTTGTTATCATTGACTTCTCCCCAAGAAACCCAATTATCACATATAAATACACAAAATTTAAAATTAACATTTTTTTAAAGACTAGAATTTAAAGATACCCCCAAATTAAGTCAACAGTAAGTTCCAGGTGTGAGGGCTCATGCCCATAATCCTAGTATTTTGGGAGAGAAGTAGGAGGAGTTTAAGAGCAGTCTGAGCTATATAGTGAGACACCATCTCTATAAAAAATGGAAAAGTTAGCCATGCGTAGTATAGTCTCAGCTACAAAGAAGCCTGAGAAAAGAGGTTATCTGTGAGTCCAGGAGTTTGAGGCTGCAATGAGCTAGGATGATACCACTGAAGTCTATTCTGGGAAACAAGAGACATACACGGTATCAGGAAGAAAGAAAATTATGTAAATAAGTTTGTTTTTCTTATTATGAAACAGATATATAGCCAACATTATTTATTGATTTATTTTTGTTATAATATTTAATGAGTACAACATAATGTTTTGACATACATAGACACAGTGATTACTAAGGTTGAGCCGTTAACCTATCTGCTACTCTCCACCGCACGCTGTCACCTCCATGTGTGGCCAAAGCACCTCTCAGGACGTTCTCAGTAGACGACGTGACCTTCGTCACTACAGCAGTTCTCACGCCACACACTACATTTCCAGGCTTATCCTTCTTCCATATTGATCAGGTATTTATCACAAGTGGATGGTATTGCGAGGAAGAGTTTTTCAAATACATATGTTTTTACAGTCTGTTGAAATTTCAAAGAGGCTGGTTGTCAAGAACATCGTATTTCATCGTTTTACACTATGGATCTTAAAGGCAATTCAGTGATGAATATTCAATGGCGTTTTTGTAAAATTTCATTGGTTTTAAAATAATTCTTCAGCAGCAAAACCTTTTTTGTTTGGTATAACAAAACCTTTCTCACAATTGCGATGAATGGTGAGAAGAATGTCCGTTTTCTAGGGGACCAGGGGAGGGGAACGGCCATATTCATGCCTGTTTGATCTCACTCTTCCTGCTGAAAGAGTTCCTGCAGCCTCTCTGGGGATGTTTAGGGTTTGAAGCAGATATTCAGAAACGTGGTATTAAGTCAGCTAGGATCACTGTCATAACTCAATGCATTATATGCAGTGATAATGGATTTAAATAAAAATGTTATTCTCCCCCTCCTCTCAGATAAGTCCGTCATACTCGCCCATGATGCCTCAGAGCAGGTCTCGGAGGCACACACTGACCTGGGCACCACTGGTAAAGCATTTTCAGGCTATCAAGAGTGTCCAGGCCCCAGCACCACCCATGGGTTATACACGCTGCCTTCCCTCTGCTCTCCTGGCATGTAGGAGGGGCCCTGTCCTGACCCCTCTAACAGCAACTTAGTGTCTCCTTTAGACCAGTTGGGAAAAGGCCCAAGGAAGATCCTGCCTTCTTTTAATCTTTTGTGATGTTGCCACCTGTTTCAAATGGTCTGTTTTCACGGTGGTGGGAAGTGCATCAGCCTGGCCCCAGATGACCATAGGAGGTCCCCGAACCATCCAAAGATGTTCCTCCTCCAAGCTACTTCAACTTTCCAAAGACAGCCAGGAGTGGGCTTCTGGCATAGTTCCATTTCTCTGTTCTCCAACCACTTTTTTGACAGTGTGACATGTAGATTTATAATCAGCTATCTATCCGGTAGAATCTTTCAAGCATATGACTGATCTAATAATTTATTTGCGTCATTTATCTCCTCTTCTAAGCACTGTACAAATTTGCTGTCGTTCAGATACACAGATGATAGATATTGACACAAAGTGACGATAGTCTTTGATGGAACATGAGTCATCTTTTAAAATTTTATGAAGCAGCTTTGAAAAATCACTGAATAACAAAACCATTATATAAATGTTTTAAACAATTTCTGGAAAATGAAA
The DNA here is from genome assembly GCA_963574575.1 of Galagoides demidoff. Taxonomy (NCBI): domain Eukaryota; kingdom Metazoa; phylum Chordata; class Mammalia; order Primates; family Galagidae; genus Galagoides; species Galagoides demidoff. The sequence goes on from CAUYQV010069342.1 coordinate 4,989, forward strand.
GGTGACCTTTAAATGTTTATTGAACGTACATCAGTGACGACCAGTGCTTGTGAGGTGATGCTGGGCTGGAGAAAAATACACTCAATATGTAATTATATGATATACAATATAAAATGATTTTTATTTTTGTCATTATTTCATTCTAGAGGTAAAAAAGTAAGTCTGAGACTGTTCATGGAAATATTTCCAAAAGTTACATTATTGAACAATTTTTCTCGGTAGTCGTAGAGCAGGTGAGGAAAGAGAAAAGTATAATGGATCTTATCCTGACTATGTTTAGAGAGAGATATATAGTACTTTTCACTTTAGAATTTCCAGCAAAATCAGCAAACATTTTGGTGACTTTAAGCCCAACAAGATAAACATTTTCCTTCCCAGAGCATTACCAATTCTGTCTTTCTAAAGGAATAAGGCAGATGACCCAGTAACTGACCAGGCCTTTCCTCACTCCACTGAAGGATCTTAGAAAAAAATGGTGCCAAAAAGGATGAAGTCTTCGCGTTTTGGTCACAGACTTGGAGCGGACCATCTCCAGAACCGGTGGACAATGAGGGGAAGAGGCCACAGGATATCAGATGCTGTTTCTGCTTTATATCCTATATCCATGGGGCAGAGTTAAAAGGCTACCCAAGTGAAGGGAACCCTCTCCAGTTATCTGGAGTGAAGAATCATTTCCCCTCTTTTTTATCTCGTATCTGTTAAGAAACTTTATAAAGTACATTAAGAGTAGATTTCTAAGAAAAACTCATATGTACAACACAGAAAAAATATAAACATTTTTGTATGTAAAAATATAACTGAAGGGGCAGCACCTGTGGCTCAAAGGAGTAGGGCGCTGGCCCCATATGCCGGAGGTGGCGGGTTCAAACCTAGCCCTGGCCAAAAAAACCTGCAATATATATGTATATATATATACATAAAACTGAAAACCACTAAACTCAGTATGCCAAGTTGGGGCCAGGGTTGAGGCACACCTTCTCACTCTCCGGGGATCACTGTGGCCTGGGGCCCAGTCCACTGCTGTGGAGTGTGGTTGGTCTGCACAGCCAATGGCACGAGCTCCTAACTGACTCCCCCAAGGTGTGAAGGATGCTCTGTGAGAAGCCCCGACTCCCACCGCTCTGGATACTGTATTTGCAAATTCTCCTACTTCCTAAGGTTTACGGGTAACCCCCAGTCAACGCTGATTGCTCTTCCTTTGTCCTAAGTAGCAGGGCAAGGAGACGTCTCAACCCCCCGCACGGCCAGTGAAGCCAGTGGCCAAGCTCTACCTCCTTGTTAAGCTCTCTCAAGGTGTTTATAAACCTGCATTTTCACACTTTTGTGCTTTTTGTTGGTGGTTTCACTGTCTAAAATTACTCTGAAGCAGAGTGTCATCGGTGTTCCCAAGCGCAAGAAGGCTGTGACACACAGTTTAGGGAGAAAACAGGGATTGGATAAGCTTAACTCTGGCACTGTTTACCCTGCTGTTGGCCACAAAGTTCAATGTTAATGAATCAAGAATATGTATTACATCAAGGTCTTTGAAGAGAAACACACTTAAAACAAATTTAGGTAGGGCCGGGCACCACTACATTACTGTGACTCAGGCCCATAATCCTAGCACTCTGGGAGGCCGAGGCAGGAGGATCCCTTAAGCTCAGGAGCTCAAGACCAGCCTGAGCAGGGGCAAAACTGGGTCTCTACTAAAAACAGAAATACTCTGTGATGCCGTAGCAGAAGGATTGCTGGAGCCCAGGAGTTTGAGGTTGCTGTGAGCTGGGCTGAGCCACAGCACTGCAGTCTGGGCAGCAGAGTGAGACGGTGTCTCAAATAACAGCAACAACAACAAATGTTCAGTACTGATCAGGTTCTGAAAATGCTGTGACCAGAGGCTCTCAGCACACAACTCCGCACTGCCTTTAGGAGCAATGGTTAAGTGTTACTCAACGACAGACAAAACTGAAAACCTTTTCTGGATTTTGACACAGCGATTCTTTAATTCATTGAACAAACACAAAACACAAAAAGTGAAAATGCCTAAAAGTATTTTTGGAGAGTGGTGTTATAAAAGGAAGATTGCTTCTAAATTTAGGCTTTGTTCTCAGCACCAAAAATACATCAACTGAACATGTCTATGCATACTTATAAAGCTGAGACATTTATTTGGATTTCTTAATAAAAACTTCTGTCACTGAAAGTATAGGGATTGTTGAATCATTTAAAAACACACACATACTACATAGAAATAAGTTCATCAAAAGGCTTTATAAGAATATTTCAGCCAGTTTTAGATTTTAGTGACTTAGTGAACACTTAATTTACATTTTATGGCAAAGCTTAGACCTTAATATTTGTAAATTAAACCAACAGCAATTCAAGATATGTTAGGGTCCCAAGGATGGTAGCTAAGAACAGGCTCCCTCCACCTGCTGGTTTCTGATATAGCAGATAAAAAAAAAAAAAAGAAAAAAAAATTTGGATTGCCCTTCATGTAGTTAAAAATTCTTGTTAACTTAAAACATAAAAATGCAGAGATGTCTGAATTAATCAGAGGAACAAACTCAATTTGGCAGGCAGATTAATGGATAGAAAAATTATTTCAGTCACTTAAGGAAAGCAAGTAACAAAGGATGCATGTCAACAAGTCTGAATACGACCCAGGGATTAGTATTGCCAGTGCCTGTCGTTTATAAATTTTGTTAGGCACCCATAAGTACAGCTTACCGGCCTGCCAGTCACTGTTACAAGTAAACAGGTATCTCTATTTTTATTTTTTATTTTATTTATTTATTTATTTTTTGTAGTTTTTGGCTGGGGCTGGGTTTGAACCCACCACCTCTGGCATATGGGGCCAGCGCCCTACTCGTTTGAGCCACAGCCACTGCCCTAAACAGGTCTCTTTTACACAACTTTTTATCATTACTCTGGAGGGATTTCCTGAGGTTTGAATGGCACCTACAGGTACTGAGCGAAAAAGTCACCCGGACTCTTGGTGGTACAAGGGTTCAGAAGAAAACAGAAGTGATGGTCAGAAGAAGGATCAACAGGAAAACGACGACTGGACAGTCTGTTCATCCACCACGAAAGGACAGATGACTGTTACGTTCCAGCAACGTAAAATACCTTCCAGGACAGTGGCTTTCTGAGACAGAGGGGGCTTCCGGACTCTCTCCCATTAATGAAGAGGGTTGTGTCATTAAAGAACAGAAAATCATGAAGAGATCCTATATTTAGAGGTTATTTTAAATTATGGTATTCATATTTCTTACATAATTCTTTGAAATCATCCTTTTTTCTTAAAATTTCTTATCTTCTGGAACAAGTTTAAAACAGAAAGATCCTAGCCACCAGAGAGACGCATACGCTAAATAAATTAAAATCTCTAAAATGGGTCATTTTTATGCTGCTACAAGATATTAATTTGTTTGGTCATTTCCAATTGTGCTATATATTCCCGTTTTGATAATGGGTAGCTTCAGCCCAAGGATGGAATCATTTTTCCATCACATATGTAATGTTCTAAATTTCCTTCAATTTCCCCCGCCACGTGGTGTATTAAGACTTTCATATCCTGTTGCATTTGTAACCCTTTGGTGCACCCCCCCCATTTTTTGATAATTTTCGGTTGTGAAGGATTGAGTCAAGCATAGCTGAAAAGCCAGGCCTCGTGTGGGCCTGACCTCTCACCTCCTTCCCACTCTCAAGCACGAGCCTCCGCGATGTGGATGAGGAGAGACTTGGCCATTTCCTTCCTTCTTCTTCAAGTGATTGGAGAGCAAAGGTGTGTAGTGGACTGGGCAGGTCTCTGAATTCTCCACCAAAGAGAATTGGTGTTGAATTTGAGGAAAGGATGTAGAGGGAGAAGGGCAAATATCTCTTTCCTACACTCCCCAGGGTAAGTGGTGCTTCTCTGGCTACCCACCCGCCTCGGGCACGTGTGAGGCTTGCCAGCATCTGTCAGAGCCTCCTCAGGCACCGTTCCCCACAGGGACAGACTCTCCTGCCCGAAAAGGAAAAACCTGCCTTACCAAGACCACATACCTGGATCGTTGCTGTCCATCAGTCTATAATCCTGTGCCTATTTTAAAATCATTACATTGTGTTGTGGTCTCCATAATATTGAAGATGTATCTCCTTCTCTGTATGTCTTACAATGAGAGGCCTTCACACAGCCCAGCAAAGCCACCGTCCAATACGTGTTCCATTGACAAATGTTTCTTAACTCAAATTGGTAGTTTCTAGCTTTAAATAGTTTTATAGAAATTCAGGAGTTATTAATTATAGAAGAGAATACAGAAAAATTTTACATGTACTTAAAAATATTTTAGATATATTAGCTACCTCAATGCCACTGATTAACTTAATCATGGATATGCTCAGATAACCAGAAAATAAAAATGTCTGTGGGGTTCTTGTCACTATTATAATCAATTAATGTTCTTATCTTTGACACTCACTTTACCATATCCCTTAATTGAAATTTGAAAAATATTAAGTAACACTTTCCCAGTTGTATTATTTATTGGCTTTAACTTTACAAATTGTACATCAATAAGCACATTTAAAAAATATGGAGTTCATAACTATTATTTTAAAACTATAATTTACTGTTTAAAGTCAGTAATTATCACTACTATCAACTTACATTTTATTTCACCATTTAAAAGTGCATATTTGATTAATAAAAAGGTATTCAGTTATAGGAATATGTCAACATAGAGACTGTAACATCTCATTAGTTTAGATGCCGAAGGATTAAATGAGTGCTCTAGTTTATTAATAACTTTTGAAATTGACCTAGTCCCTCTTGATTTATGTCTAAATTTATTAATGGTTCTGATTATTAAATTAAAATCAGGTCACTACCACAAGAGACTGAACAGATGCAAAAGAAACGTTTAATCACGTTCGTGCCATTCTTCATTCAAAGTACTTTATGGGATTTTTAAGCAATTCACTAAATTATTTTTATATCTCCACTTAAGACTGTTAAATCCTTTTTCCTACTCACAAGGAGAAATTACAATTCCATTCTAACTGAGGACATATGTGACAAAAAGATATTTCCTTTTTTATTTGTGACTCTGTGCCAACGTTAATGAATAAATCACCTGCAGAAGAAATGTTTTAAGTTACATAATATTAAATGGTATTACTAGACCATCTTCCTTCCAATGAGCTCACAGTTAAATCCCTAAAACTGTATCATGACAACCGTCTTACAGAACATACCCCTGCAGCAAAGTGAAAGCTGAGGAAAGACTGTATCACTGTAATCCTAGAACCTTGCAAAACATGCCTTTGTATTTCTCCTCATCCGTCAATAGGGTCAGCACCCCTAATGCATGGATGGAGAGGAATCGGAGCCTCATCCTCCCCCTACTCCAGCTCATGCTGTTAAATGTACCTCCTGTAGCCAGATTTTACACCAGTTTACAGGACCACATCCTCTCTGAGTCACCCAGAACTCTTTGTTCATTTTCATTCTCCTATTTTTAACTTTTCATTGGAACTCTTTGGGACCAAATTTATTCGCTAAAAATCCCTCCTCCTCTCCCTCATCTGACAAATTCTCTGTTTCCTTGTGTATTCTAATTTTGTTTATAGAACCACCAGGTCCCACGAATAGGCACGTATCTTCTTAGAACAGACTTCTTTTTTCCCCAATATACATTCTTCAGTATGCTTAGCACTCAGTTTACCAAAAATGCCACTGACAAGATACCAAACCGAGACCAAAAATATCTTAATTGAAATTTATATCATAATCTGGCAGCCCTTTTCCATAACTGAAGAGCAGTTCTAAATTTAAGCACCACTAAATGCAATGTTGCATCACAGATTGGATCTTGGAACAAAGAAAAGCCCATAAAATCCAAACAAAGTGTGAAGTTTAGTTAACAGTACTTTTTTTGTTTGTTTGTTTTGACAAATACATTGTGGTAATGTAAGATGTTAAAGTTAGAGAAAACTGGATGCTGGATGAATAATAAAATCTCTGTATGATGTTTATAACTTCTCTGCAAAAAACTATTCCAGTATTAAGAGTCTGGAATACTTTAATACGATTCTAGTATTAAAAAACTATTCCAGTAAAAAATGTTATTGTAGAAACAATTACATATGAGATTTCTCATTCTTTTTTTGTTCTTGTTGTTGTTTGTTTCTTTGTTTTTTTTAGTTTAGCAGGTCCAGCTGGGTTTGAACCCACCAACCCTGGTGCATGGGGCCAGCACTCCAACCAGTGAGCTATGAGTGCCCAGCCTATACTGATATTATTTCCCAAATTTGATTCATAATGTACTGGAAATAAAGTAATGGTAGTGGTTGTTATGTGAATAAATGTGTTTTGGTAGAATCAGAAAAGAATGCTAATGTTCCAAAGGCATATAATAAGCTTGTTCCTCAAAGAAAATGATGACACTGACCCTGGAGGTTGTAATCAGAAAATTAAACTATTAGTTCTTATTGCCCTTCTTTTTAGATTAAGAAATAAAAGTTAAACCTCAAAGTGAAAGAAATAGAAGAAAGGGGGGATTAGGAGGAGGGGGGAAGGGACCATATTAAGTGGGGATCACATTAGAAACTGAACCCTAGAACTTGGATTTATATTCAAGGTGCAAGAACATTTTTTGTAATATGTAATAGCTTCTACGATCTACCCAGCAAAGGTCCTGTGCTAATATACGACTTCTAATCTTTTATTTTTTTACTATGTGGGATATATAGTTAAATCCAGTGCCAAAGTGAGTGTGATTCAGAAAGCCTGTTTTCTCTTCCACCACAATGATCCAATAGGGATATAGACAAAAACACACATATCCATGTCCTATCTGAATTACAGATTATTATATAAGTATATAAGCTTAGTACACATTCTTGACCACTCAACTTAAGGTAATATTAGTGTAATTCTCAACACTTTCCAGGAAAGAAGATGTAACCTTTCTTTATCATTTGCTAATGATAATATATTTTTAATTATTTTCACTCTTGATACATTTTATTGTATCATATGTATCATTTATTGATACATATGAAATTAAATGAAATTAAGGCTAAATCCTCAAATACTAGTGTTCTTTTTCATGGCTATGTTTTTTTTAAAAAAAATCCAAATGTGGAAAGAACATGGCGAGTGCAGAAATGTGCTTTTACAAGGTTAATACACAGGTTTATAGTCTTGGCTGTTGAACTAATAAGTAGATATTGATCATTCAGGAGGTGCCAAGCGCACTTTGAAAGATATTCATGTTGAAAATGTTTCTTTTATTTCTATACATTCATATCTAACAAAACTTTGAATTTCAAAACATGTATGGATTATGTGTATATGTATAATATAAGTATATTAAATACATATATATTAACCTCCACTCAAATATAAAACAAATAAAAATGTTTTAGAGAAATACAGAAATGGATACTGTTTATTGTATCTTCACTACTTAACATTTTTTAAGCGTATAGGAATATAATAGATATCCATGGAACAATTCGGATGATACAGCCAGACACCTTCTGGCTTTAAGCTTTCCAGAGCTATGGCAAACAACAAACCAGTAAGACACAAAGCTTCATTTGATAGAAAGAAAGGTAAAACAAAATTTTTGACCTAGCTGAAACTTAGGGACCATTAACTCCATATAATTTTTTCTTTTTTTTGCAGTTTTTGAATGGGGCTGGGTTTGAAGACGCTACCTACGGTATATGGGGCCGGCGCCCTACTCCTTTGAGCCATTGGTACCACCTGACTCTATAGCATTTTTAAGGTATTATTTCTTGTGTTCTTGCTCCAAGGTTTGGTTGACCACTACCACAATCTCCAAAGGGACAAACCTGGTTCAATAGTCTTTGGTACTGATACCTTGGCCTGGAATGGATCTATGAAACCCATTTCCACAGCTGAGGGCTGATAGGACTCCCAAGATGAATTTTTCATATAAACTTTGTGTCAGACTCTATATTTTAGATCACATTGTCACCAAAGGTTTACCACACAGTCTATGATACATACAATACCCAGTCATAACTCTACAAACCATCTTTAAAAATAAAACCATTTTTATGCTACAAGTAGCTTATTTGTAAGTTCTGCTATGAAAATAAATTCATTTGGGGGATTCTTAATGAAATTCACATAATTATTCCTTCTCTCCACATCCACACCAGCATCTGCTGTTTGGGGACTTTGGGATATAGGAGAGAAGGGAACACTTCTACAATGTTGGCTGGACTGCAAACTTAAAGAGCATTTTTGGAGAGAAATATGGAGAATCCTCAAAGATCTA
>CAUYQV010069343.1:0-35698 GCA_963574575.1 Galagoides demidoff
CTATTTCCTTTTAAAATAGACTTATAAATTAGTTTTGTTTGTTTTTTTTTTGAGACAGAGCCTCAAGCTATCCCCCTGGGTAGAGTGCCGTGGCATCACAGCTCACAGCAACCTCCAACTCCTGGGCTCAAGCGAGTCTCCTGCCTCTGCCTCCCAAGTAGCTGGGACCACAGGCACCCACGACAACGCCTGGCTATTTTTTTTGGGTTGCAGCCATCATTGTTGTTTGGTGGGCCCGGGCTGCATTTGAACCTGCCACCTTAGGTGTATGTGGCTGGCGCCCTAGCCACTTGAGCCACAGGCACTGAGCCATAAATTAGTTACGATAGTGAAAAAAACAAATAGAAAATCATGTAGGTGGTGCATGGTTTGGCAATATTCACTGTATGTGACTCACAAGAAACAAATGTTGTTTTGTGCAGTTTCGGGACTCCAGGGAGAGTCTTGGCCACCTAAATTCCCACTGGCTTGTTTTCTCAGGGGCGGGTGGGAATGGAGGGGAGAGATTCCCCTGGCCCCAAAGTCCTTTGGCAGACATTGGAAAAGAAGACCTGAGAGCCAGTGTCACTGCTATGCAATCTAGCCATCTAACAGAATGACAATGCACCCCACTCTTCCCCAGTCGATCCGTCCTCTACCTCCATTTACATTTAGGAGAATGTGGTTCATGTGGTTTCATGGAGGCAATGCTGCAGCTCTTTGCTGCTCTAGAACGGCCGGAGACCAGCAGCACTGACACCCCAGGAGCATTTTATAAATGCAGACTCTCAGGCTCCAGCCCAGATGTGCTGAGTCAAAAATCTGCATCTTAACAAGATCCCCCAAGTGATTCCTGCACACCTTAGGGAAGCCCTGGTGAAAACCTTTCCTCTGCTCACCCAAGACAGAAAATTGATTTTTAAAAAATGGTAATAACAAAAGAGGGAACCAAAAGCCTAGCTAGGACTTGCACTGACCTGTACTAGCAAAGGCAGGGAAGAAGGAAGAGGGGGCGGAGGGAGGGAGGAAGAGGGGGAAAGAACAAAAGAGCTCATTATTTACTTTTCTGGAAATACAGTGACCTTATTTCAAAGCACCCTGTAATAATATTCTTTCCCTGTTCCTGTTCTAAGCGTGCATGTCTCTTATTTCTTTGGAGAAGGGGCTAAAAGCTGGAGCACCAGATATTTTGTATAGGTGAGGCTTTCATATGCTTCCGACCCCCCCAGTGCCTAATGAAAGCCTTTTAAGTAAATCTCACAAAGCTCTAATCGCGAAGAGACTCCCATGTTCTTCTCTGCTGTTCTTATTTAATTTTTAATAAGAACAATTCCATGCAGCTCGAAAGCACGGCTCAATTAAGAAATATTCCTACCATGCATCTTTGAAATCTTTGCGCACCCTCTTTCCGCCTGTTTCCTCATGACCCTCAATTTGGTTGTGTCGCGATGTTTGGAGGGGGAGGAGGAGGGAAAAAGAAGCTTATTTTTTAATTGCAAGTTCAATTTCACACTGTTCCTTATGAGACGGCAGGACCTGTTTTCAAAGACAGAAATGCAACTCATGTATCTGCTGCCAGAAGGCTACCGTGGCGTATCTTAGTATCCTATTTTGAAATTTCAAGTTGCATCTTTGATCTGATTCCTTAGGCGTGAGATGTCCTTGACGTTGTATTGAGGTCATGAGAAATAATTGTGAGAGAAACAATTGTGCTGAAATCATAAGACCCCAACCGCAGGTATTTGAAAGGAACCTCAACCTAACTCCCTGATAATCCTGAATGGTTTATAACAGAATTATCGCTTAGATCTTCCTTCTAAAATCTACCCTGCATTATTGGGCCCTTTCTAAAGACGCATTTCTAGAGATTTCAATCCAGCCACAAATTTTCACGAGCGGCCCCTATTTTTCAGCTGAGAGTTCGTGTTGATGCCGCTGTCTGCATATCTAATACACCAGAACACGTACAGGGGTGTGTGTGTGACAACAGTCACCGCCAGTGGTCCTGCCCACGTGGATCAATCAGAAGCACAGAAGCATAACTGCAAATGTACAAAGTTAGGGATGCATTGTGTTTATTTAGAACCCATTTGCCACCTAAAAAGTGAGGAGGCTTAATAGATGAAGCATAATGTCAATGGGACAATTAAAATGCCAATAAGACAGACTTCATACATCAGAGCTACGGGGGCTACACTGACCACTGAATTCAACTTTCCTATCCTAATAGCAGAGAGTAAAAGGGAAACGAATAGAGCTACATCCCAGGAGGAGATGTACAAACATACCGATGGTAAAACGTCCATGGCCTCAAAGAAATTTTCCTAAGAGTCTAATATTGTAGGGACTCCGAGTGCCCAAACAGCCAACATCTTCAAATATGGCTGTAGAAAAGACAGGACGCGGCTATACTGATTTCTGTTTGAACAATCTTTATTACAACTCAGAGAGGGGATTTCCACAGGTAGAGGAGATATGCACTGTGGTTCACTGTAGGGATTAGAAGTCCGAGTTCTTGGTGTAGACCTGGTTCAGAATGGGCCACGTTCCTTTTACATCTAGGATGTTCCTAGCAAATTCACCAAGGCCACTTCTCGGATTAGCAAAACTGCTAATACTCCATTTGATTTACTGAAGACGTGGTGGCTTTAGAAACCAACTGTCTTAAAAATTAGCATCCTACCGTAAAAATCTAGAAGCTTAAAAATGCATTTATCTCAGCCCCAAAATACCTTTGTAAAAATAACTTTCTAGATGGGTACTCAGATAATGCAAAATTTGCACATTTCAATTGCCTTTAGTTAATTTCTAGCGTTGTGCAAAGATCACAATAATCTGCTTCATAGACTGTTTTATCATCCGAGAAGGATCACACCCATTTTTAGTTATTTTTTCTACCCCCAAACCAAGGCAACCACTAATCTACTCTCTGTGTCTCCTTGTCATTGATAAGCAGTATGCCACTGTGTAGATGGATCACATTCTATCCACCCATTCACCAGTAGACGGACATTTGGTTTGTTTCTAATCTTAGTCACAGAGAAGCTTTCCCATCAGACAGGGAGCCTCACAAATCCTAAAGGTGGGGCCCACAGTACATCGGATGTCTTTAATCATCTGCACAAACATGGCGTGTCCAAACTCTTGTTTCCAGATCTCGTGAGATGCAACAGATGCGTTAGAAACAAGTTTTGCCAAATCATAAAATACACATATTCTATATGCCCCTCCTCTTCTCCTTTTCCCTTAGCTAATTTTTAAGAATTACAAAAGTTTATTGAAGGATTATAAGAGTTGAGGTTTACGGCAATGTTGCATGTACTATCTCATTTAATTCACACACTAATCCTATGAAGTTAGTATTATGTTTGCCTCCTCTTAATATGGAAATCAAGTCTTTTGTCAATTAATTACTCAAGATTGTGCAATTGGGAGCAGCTGATGGGGGATTCAAAATCTCTTGAGTCCAGAGTCTGGGTGTATAACCAGTGCATACACTGCATCTCCCCAATGCCGTGCAAACCTCCTCTCCTCAGAGACTCCTCAGCCCCTGAACAGCTTAGACGCTCCTGGGCAGTATCCTTCAGGCCTCCTGCTTCTTCAGGACACTCTCCGCTCCGGCATATTTCCCTGCCGTCTGTTGCTTCCACGAGGACAGAGAGCTGGACTTAGCTCCGTTTTCTTCTTATAATAATATTCCAGCCCCTGTACTGCCTTGAGCATATTGTAGGCATTTGATAAATACGCCATATGTATTCATATAAATGATTTTAAAAACTTAGGAAACTTCCTAAAGTTCACACCAGGATAAGTTTGTTAGTTGCCAAGCACTTCCCCCAAATGATATGTTATTTCCACTTTTGTTAGATCATTTAGTGTTGACATTTAAATATTGTAGAATACTTGCCAAATACAAAAAAGAAAAAAGAAACAAGATTTCCGTGCTGTGGATGATAACAGAGCCCTCTGAGGTGAATTAACCCAACAAGTTTCTTTCCTTCCATGGGTAAAGATGCGAAAACCATGTAACAAGCCCAGGAGAGGATGCTGGTGATCGGTTAGGAATGTTTTTGGTTACAATATAATAGTGACTTAAAAAAATGTGAAGTGGTTTTCTTTGCAGGACAAAATTCTTGGCATCAGGTCATGCGAGCCAGCGTGGTGGCAACGAGGTCATCTGAGGTCGTCAGAGATACAGATTCCTTCTGCCCTTTCCCCTCCCCCAGCATGTTGGGTACCATGGCAAAAAATGGTTCCTTAGCTCTCCATACATCATGACAGGCTGCAAAACAGGAAGAAACTAGAGGGCGGGGACAGCGTGCACGCGAAAGTCTTCCCAGAGTCATCCTGCCTGCCGCTCATTCAGTTAACACATACGCACCAAACAACCACAGTGGGCCGAGCACTGATCTAAGCTCCAAGGACAGGGCAGGGAGCAAAACAGTCCCTCTGCTCTCCTGGAGTTCACGCTCTAGACGGCCTCAAGCAGCTCACATTTTCCAGGTAGGTCCAGGCCAGGACTTCCCAGCGTTGTACCGCTGATGTTCCAAGGCTAGATAAATCTCCATTATGGGGTCCAGCTTGTACATTCTGGAATGTTGACCAGTATCTCTGGCCTTTACTCTCTAGATGCCAGAAGTATCTGCCCCCCACTGCCATCCCACTGGTGACAACCAAGAAGGTCCCCAGATGTCGCCACATGTCCCTGGGAGGCAGACCAGTCTCAGGTGAGGGTGCTGGTCAAGGCATTTTTCTGAACGGGTCACGTGTGTCAGCTCATCTAATTTTGCAGCAACTCCATGAGGTGGGGATTGTTATCCCCATTTCAGAAATATGGGGGGAAACGAACATAAAAACCTGAGCCCCTGAGATATTAATTCTCCAGGGCTGCAAAGCTGACACCAGAACCCAGCTTCTTATCCAGCTGTGCTGCCCCTAGCTGGTCACAGGACACATGGCCGTCCAGAGCTGCATAGGATCCAGAGGCAGCAATAAAGTGACTTGGCTGGTCCTCATCCCAAGCCATCGCCTTCACATACTAAATAAGCAAAATCCATGTTACTGGCTTAGAGCAGTGTCCAAAACACAGTAAGAAATACTTCAGTGACAACTATTACCACCATCTTACTGCCTGGGTCTGACCAAAACAAAATTACCACCCACAACAAAATTAAGGTTTATTAGCAAGACAGAAGCATGGGGTTGATGTCAGGACAAAAATGACAAATAATGGTAGACTGTATGATAGCATAGAACAATGTCAACATCTGTTTCCCAATCCTGGAGATCAATTTCGTGTCATAGCGCTACTAAGAAAGTGAAATGTAAGTAAAACAGGAAGCACCTGAGACACAGTCACACTTACGTCACTGGACTCTGGAAATTCATTCATCATAAGACCTTATCCACTTAGTGGGAGTTTAAAAGTGGCCACACTGAAGGCCTGTGTTTTACCCAGAGAATATTTGGTTTTGGTCATCTATTGTTTCTGCGCAGGAAGCTAACAATGGATGAGAAAATCACGAAGCAGGTAGAGCTAAATGTCATCCCTAACCTCTCCCGGGCTAGAGAAGGGACTAGCGACCACCGGAAACCGTGCTTCAACCAGCTTGTTACCCATAAAGATGTGTCAGGATTTAGCCACTCATCAGACAAATGTGTACAAATGTGTGTGTGCGTGTGTGTCTCTATAAACACATATAAATCAATAAATATTTTGAGGTCATACTCTGAGTCAGACACAGCTCAGAATACTCAGGATATAGCAGCGAGAGAATCAGATGAAATGCCCAGGCTTTGCAGCGTTACCATTCTAGAGGGCTCTCTCTCTGGAGAGAGCCAGAAGGTAAAGGTGACAGAGTCAGGATCTGCACTTGGAACAGCAAGATTCCATTACGTTTCGTCCTGCCTCCTTACACGGTTTTGCCCATGGAAACAAAGACTTAGATGAGATGGATAAAGGCTGAAAAAACGTTGCGGATAACATCCAACCAAAGCCTCTTAAGGAACACTGTGCTGTGTAGGGAAGGAAATTGAGTCCCAGAAGGAGATGTCTTTGCTAAGGTCACAGTATGTGTTAACCACTGTGAATTTTTCTGCTGCAACCCACCAACCCAACGAACAGAAACTCAATTCAAACTCAGCCCCGAACGAGGGTACATTTGGATCTTACAATGGAGCGGCATGTCTGATGTGTGAATCTTGGCACTAGGTAAAGTTGGATCCAAGACTTCAGACCCTATTGTGAGACTGACACTTGCAGGAGCCCCAGCAGTTTTCACTGTTTTCATGCTCATTGAGGTTCACCTTGTGAATTTACAACAAGGAGCAGCAGCAGCTGCAGGCTGATGGCTACAGGGCACCATAACGTGGTCTCCAAGGCCTCAGCTCTGCAGCCAGACCGGCGAGTTCACGTCCCAGTCCCACCACTTGCAAGCTATGTGACGCAGGCATATTCCTTTACCCAATTGGTGCCTCCATCTGTGAAATGGGGACAAAAAAGGACATGCGAGACAGGGTTGTTTTAACCAGACGTAATTCACATAAAAGCAATTTCTGAAAGCCGTGTCTGGTAAGGAGTAAACACCCGGGAAGTGGTAGCTGTCATTACGCCAGTTCATTCCTCCCAAGGGAAAGGGCACCTCTTTCCCCAGAGCTCAGACTCAGCAGAGAAGGTCATCCACCCCGCCTGGCCATGTGCTCATTCTTCAGCCAGTCACTGGAGTTGAGTGACAGGACAGCCTGCTCAGCTGGGCCTGGGCCGTGACCCCACTGGAGCGCCTGGTGCAAGAAGAGGGATGCAATCTGTTTTGAATCCCACCAGCTAAAATTGGGGGAAGTCTTCTGAATCCCCAGAAGAAAACAGGCTGATACCACATGGGGAAAAAAAATGGATGCTGGGTTGACAAAATAACTACCCACTCCAGGTTCCCGAGGTCCACCCTGACAGCCGAACTGGGGTTACCCTTGGTAGGGATGTCCCGTAGGTGGCGGCAAGGGTCCCTCCATAGGTCCTGGACCCATTGGTGCTTGTGGATAAGGTGGGTATGGGGCTGCTGGCCCAGTGCCAGGATACAGCAGAGGGTCTTCGTGGTTCATCATGGTCCTGCAAAGTGCACCTCTCCTCCACAGACCGGCTGGATCGTGCTGAGGTCCAGAGCTGATTCTCTGATTCTTTTAGCAACAAATCATTACAAATGATCACCTATTGATAAATAACTTGGTTGCCTAGGTGACACAGAGATATTTAAAGGAACTTGAAAGTACATTTTCTTTTACTTGATGAGAAAAATTGACTTTTAAAATAATCAAAGGCACAGATGCCTTAGATATAACACGGAAAGCACAATCCATGATGGGGATAAAAGGGATAAATCAGACTTGATCAAAATGAAGAAAAAATGTGAAGGGAAGGAAAAGACGAGTCATTGGCAGGAAGGAAACATGTGCAAACCATATATCTGATAAGCCTCTTATATCAAGATCATATTCATATAAAGAAAACTCAAAGCTAAATAAATAATAAGAAAGTGAAAAGACCAATTAAAAAGGGGGCTAAAAACTTGAACAGGTATTTCACCAGACAAGACACATACCCGGTTGACAAATAAGTACTGAAAAAATGTCAACTTTGCTGATCGTTAGGGAAATACGAATTAAAACTACAGTGAAATATTACTAAAGAACTACTTCACTATCTACATGATAAAGCTGACCATGCCCAGCTGAGGGTGATGGGGAGCAAACTGAATCTTCACACGCGGCTGGCGGGAACGTACAAGGATTCCAGCACTCTGGAAAACAGTCTGGCAGTTTCCTAAGATGTTAAGGTACACCTGCCATGTGACCTAGCCATGCAATCCCAGTAAGTACCCAAGAGAAAAGAAAGCTAATGTCCACACAAAGACCAGTATGGCCTTGTTCATAGAGTCTTATTTATAAGAGCCCCCAAAGAAATGGCCCAAGTGCTCATCAACTAATGAATGGACAAATTATGGACTGTCCATACAATCAAAGAATACTTGAGAATGAAAAGAAATGAGGTGCTGATATATACAGTACGAATGGATCTCAGTTACCATGCTGAGTGCAAGAAACCACACAAACACAGGACACATACTCCGTATCCGGCTTATATATAATTCTGTAAAACACAAGCTAAGAGCAGGAGAGGTATGGGGGTGCGGGAAGGACAGGAGAGAGTGATGACCAAGGGGCCCCAGCAAACATACGTGGGTGGTGGGTGTGTTCATCGTCTCGACGGCAGTGACGGCATCACAAATGTATGTGTCAAATCTTATCAAATAGTGTACTTTAGTTTGTACAATTAATGGAATGTCAACTATATTTCAATTTTTTAAACACACTGTAAGAACAATAATACAGATATGGTCAGACCTCTTGCCCATTTGGCCTTTCATTATTTCTTAAGGACAACCTGGTGCGTATTTAACCGCTTCAAGGACTTAGCACGGGCTGTTCCCTGTGCCTGCAGTGCCCTTCCCCAGGCATTCAAAAAGCTTGCCGGACGGGCTTTACCACGTCTTTGTTCACCGTGGCCTTCTCCTGTGCTTCCTTTCTCCTTCCCAGCTCACACTTACCCTTCACTTGGCTTTTTTATCTAGTCAGTCACCTTCCTGCCCTCTCGAATGCAAGCTCTCTTAGAGCAGGACATTTCTGACTCTTGTATTCACTGCTATATTTCCAGGACCTGGAGTAACACTTGGCACATATGAGAAGCTTAGGAATATTTGCTGAATGAATGGACCCACTTATGTCTTCACTGTTGGTGTGTTCACGGCACCTTACACTAGCATTCTGTGGTCACACTGCAGATATATATCATTAGATTCAACTGCGGAAGGAAGAAGCACTTGTCAAAACCCATTTTTTTTACTTATTAGTCCATACAGCAGAATTATTTGAAAACCAAAATTAAATATGAGATAATGGATATTATAGCACTTGATAAGCGGCACAACACTGTCTTATTATTAATAATCGGAGTTATGAATAACCATCGGCCAATTCCCTGAGTCTGGGATAACTTAATTCTGAGCTAAGTCAGAAGTATCTGGACCTCAGTTTCCCCATTTGTAAAAATAAATCAAGACGGCTGCATCTTTGGATGCTAAGTTTAGCTTCCTGCTTGAGAATAGAGACTGCTATAGAGAATAGACACCTGGCCTCAAGTCTTGGCTCTGCCCACACACTCACAGGTCTCGGGGGCTTGCTTACCCTCTTCAAGCTTTAGTTGCTGTATCTGTAGAATGGGGACAAAAATCATCGGTGCCTCTTTGGGATGTTTTAAGAGCCAAGTGAGATAGCACCTGAAAACTTCCAAGCCACTCTAAAAGGGTTACGTGGTATTATCTCCTTGTATCCTTCCTTTTTGAGTTTTTGATCCAATTTTAACTCACCATCGGTTCCGTCTGGTATTCCAGTCCCCTCTACCTTTTAGAGCGATTTGATTTGAGGTTTGAGTCTAATATTTCTAAATCTTGAAAGTGAATGAATTAAAGCAGCTAGCCAGTAAAAATTAATAAGGGCTCCCAGGTAGAAAGTTTCCCTAAGAAAAAAGAAAATGAGTTCCACCCACCCATCTGGGCCTGGAGAGTCAGTGAGTGTAACCACATTGCACACTGCTCTATTTTAAATGCCACAATGAGCAGCACAGGCTTAACTGCAATTAAATAGTCCCTGCTGACCACTGAATACACAGTCCATCATGTCAGGAGAGGCAAAACTGTCAGATTAGTGGAAATTCATTTTGGGATTGCTGGGTAATTTCAAGAGCTGACAGCCAGAGAAAACTCCGTGCTCCCTTGTGTGTGCCAGCATATATCACTCTGGAATAGCAGTTGCTCGGGAGCTCGGAATGCAGCAGCACTCCGGATTCTAAAGTTCACTTCTCGAGCGAAGTTGGATGAGAAGGTATGAGTGATGAGGTCATTGCTTTAAATTATAAAGCATGGAAAGAGACCCTTCCTCTACCAACCTCAGCTAACTCACAGGGGCTGGGCTCCTGCTGCTGGGCTGTATGTTTCTAGCCAGTCACTTAGGAGCTAAGGGCTGCTCATATGACAACGGTGGGACACCATTCAGAAAGCTGGCCAGGACCTGTGGCTTTGGAGGCCTTTGTCTGAATGGACGTTTCTTAGAAGGATTTCTGAAGGTTGCTTGGTCCTAGCTAAAGATCTTCAAACTCTCCACTCCAACCAGAAGCCAATCTGATGTTTTTCATGTGAAAATATTTTGATGAGGGGGAAAAAAAAATTCCACTAAATAGACCTGATATGGCGAGCTTAATGTCATAACTATCATGAATTAACTGCTCGATGTATACCAGGCACTGTGCTAAACGCTTTGCCTCTATTACCTTTAAGCCCTCCTAGGACCTTACAAGGTTGGCATTCCTGCACCTGTGACAGGGGTGCAAAGCCCCAAGGGGTACTGCAATGTGGCTGCAGTCAACACAGCTGGCACAAGGGGTGGCTGTAATTAAATTCTAATCCTCTCATTCTTGAGCAGGGTTCTCGACCACAGGGGATTCTGCCCTGCAGAGGGCGCTAGGCAGTGTCTGGAGACATTTGGGTTTCTCACAATCATTACTGGCATCTAGTGAGTAGAGGTTGGAGATCCCGGGAGTGCTCTATATCGCCCTCCACAACTGGGAATTAGCCAGCCCTAAGGATCAGCAGGGCTGAGGCTGAGCAGTGCTGCTCTAGAACTGTGATTCTGACGTGTGGTCAGGAAGCGTCATGTCAGCTGGGATCTTGTTAAACATGCAAAATAGAGGGCTTCACCCCAGTGCCACAGAGGGGTGCAGCACGAGCCCTTTTAACAACTCTCCAGATGATTCTGATGTAGGCCAAAATTTGAGAACTACTGGTCTGGGGCCCTCAGAACAAGCAGGCTGAGCCCCACTACTCACCCTAAATGCTCACAAATCTTCGAAATCCAATAGGAAATTAGTGTCAGGGCCTCCCATGTACAGTACTCTGCTCCTGTCAGAATTCTAGATCGCCACACACTCTTTTCTTGTTTCTGAAACTAACAAAGATGCCACCAGCCCACCTGGTCCACTCCCCTCCATGTCCAGAAACCAGGCAGTGTGGTGGTGAATTCTTTAGCAGGACCTAGAGTCCCCACCAACATGGGAGGGGTCTTTCTCAGATCATCAAGGAACTGTTACTAGCAAAAAGCCAGTGAATATATATTGGCACCCCACCATTTATATCATATTCTCAGAGAGGTGCCCATACATATGTCATCTCAATTATTATCAGTAACAAGGAGAAGGATAGTTAATTTTTCTAGAGAAGGGTTCATGTGCTGAGTGTGCGCCTGTGAAACCTCCTTCTTCATTGCTGCCTGGGAGTTAGGTTTGTTTGTGCCCATTGTAGAGATGAAGCAGATGAGGCTCACTATGGTATGTCAGGAACGTTCTGTCTGAGGCAGACATGCTCTCACTGGCTGCTAAACTCTAGCAAGCTAACTTCCCTGGAAGTGGGGGAAAGGCACCAGGCTGGGGTTCGTGGAAGCTTTGTCACTAAAGTCAGCTTCTTCCTTTATACAATGGAACGTTGGTACTAACACAGCTCTGATTTCCTTCCACACCTAACCGCTGGTAATTATAGCACATAGTAAAGTCTCTATTTTCTTATGATCAGCACAATAAACACACTAGCTCTTGTAAACACTGATGTTTACATTGATTTCATTACATTGCATTGATAAAGGATTTTTTAATTTTCCTATCCATGATCTCATTTCAATTCCCAACTCTTGTGCAAGGTACAAAAAGCAAGACGTGCTGACCTTGCTTTGTCACAGCTCCTTTGACCAGGAGAATGATGCATTGGTAGCAAACGTTCACGGGATACTCGCTGCATGGAGCTTTACAATTCTCATTTCTTTTACCCACACAGTGGCCCCATGAGACAAGCATTCCTATCCCCACTTTTTAGATGAGAAAACCAAGGTTCAAAGAGAAATCCAGGCCCCAGGGACACACTGTAAGTGCTGACCCTGCATTTGAACTGATCTCTGACCGACGCCCAAGCCCAAGGTCGTAGCCCTCAAAGCCACAGATCTTCAGAGAAACGGAGGCACAGAAAGAGACAGGACTTCATGGCATTTATCAAATTTGAACCTACAATAAAATCCTGGGATCTGCCTCCTGCCCTGTGGTCCTGCTACCAAAACACAGACCTCTTTCCGTCTGAGGGTGGAGGTGCGCACAGGATCTCAGCTGATTCACCCCCACTGCAACTGAAAAGACTCTCACCTTCACCCAGCGCTGCGCGTGGGGGGTGTGGTAGGCGCGGCTCTGTAGAGCGCCTGCCCCCCTTAAACAGATGCGCTGGCCTCTTGGGAGATGGAGCTCGTTGGTTCTGTCACTCGTGAGTAATGCACCATAGCTCCCTAGTGGGGAAAATGCCAGATTATACAATAGCGCACTTTGGTGTGCAACTGTCTTTAGAATAACAAATCTCCTCTTCTGCTTGTGAGCACTACGCTTTAATAAAAACCAAAATAGTGGCCACAAATCCCAGCTCTAGCTAAAGGGCATGTCTTGTAAATTCATGTTACGCCCCTCACCACACCCTGCCCCCAACATACACCTTTTATAATTTACAGGGCATGGCTTAGCCCTTCGGTGGGGGCAGAGTTTCTCAGATGGGAACAGTCAACGATTGGCATTTGGGGTGGGATAATTTTTGGTGGGGGCTCTGGTGTTCAGTTAAGGACGGGGAGCTCTCCCGTTGTAGGGTGTGAGCAGCGCCCCTGGCCTCTACCCGCTGCTTACTATCCAACCATACATCTTGCTTTTCTCAAAATTTGAGCAGGACCCTCGTTCTAGTGTGATAGCAAAAATACCTCCAGATATTCCCAAATGTCCCCTGAAAGGGCAAAGTTGCCTCCAGTGGAGAACCACCAAATTCATAAGAAACAAACAGCCAACCATGTCCCAGAGGGGGGCATCGGTAGAAGTAAGCTTTCCAGGTGACACATTTTCCTAAAGAAAACACGGTACACACATTCTCTGATGCAAAGTATTCAGTCCCACCAGTGGGCAACATAAAATAGATGTCCCAGCAGGCGCCTGTGGCTCAAAGGAATAGGGCACCAGTCCCATTTACTGGAGGTGGCGGGTTCAGCCCCAGCCAAAAACTGCAAAAAAAAAAAAAAAAAATAGATGGCCTTTGAGGGAGAAGTGGGGGTTCTGCAAATGCTCTGCAATTGGTGATGCTGGACCTGGAAGAGGGGGTTGGAAGGTGGGACTGGGAGGGGGTGCCTGGCAGAGAGAAGGCTCCCGGGGCAGAGGCACACCCGAGCTGCTGCCCCCCGCCCGCTCTCGCTGCGCTCACACCACCTTCGCACCTTCCAAACTTAGAGGTGAGAGCTCCAGGTGAGAGCTGTGCAGGAACCCAGCGGAGCGACAGGTTGGAAATAGCACGCTCCAGCTGAGCAGAGGGACGGCTTTCCTTCCTGCTGCCTACGTTCAGAGCCGGGCAATATGGTACAAGTAAATTTAGGCATTCTTGGTACAAATGGGCACTGAATCAGTGTTCACCTCCAAATACTCTTATTTCTGAAGCTCGATATGCTCCCCCTAAAAGGTATTGTTTGTCCCCACAGAGATTTCACATTTGAAAATGGGAATCTTACCTGGACCAGTGAAGCTGTCAGGCTTCTTAAGAAAAATCAGCAGCACGGACGCCTGAGGCCAGCAGGGCCCCAAGCACAGGTGAGCCATGGCGCCCTCTGCAGGTGGGGCAGCTCCCAGGGACCCAGCCAGGGGCCTCTTAGCTGCCTGCCTGGATCCCATAGGCACCTGAGTTGAGTACTCCCTCCTTTATGTTTTTAAAATGTGCTATATTAGCCAATATTTGATACACAGGCATCCCCAGGGTATGGACGAGATTTGTTCCTGAGAATATCTTTAGGTCGGATTTGTGTGTAATTCTGATCCCTGAGGAACAGCATGTATAAGGTAATACTAATAACACCGTAATAGCTCACAGGTGGTAACAATAACAGTGTAATACTGTAATAATAACAGTAACAGCCCTGTGCTGAAATCAATGAGTTACAGAAACTATTACGTTTTAATTCAAACAAACAGAACATAAAAACAAACTCATAGGAAAAGGTTAGACAGGAGATAGGAGACATTTTTAGGAAGAATATTAAACTTTATCTCCTATCATTGCATCCACGTTCTGCTTACTGGAAGGGGCATTTCGGAGGCAAGAAGGTAGCTGACATTAATCAGAAGATGACGATGGAGACGGAGCTGGGAGGACGCAGAGGGTGCTGGAGGAGCAGGATCTGATTCTGTTGCTGCAGGAGGGGTGCTCACCCTGAGGTCAGTTTCTTGAGAAAGGCACAGCCTCTTCCTTTCTTCATTAGAAACAGCCTTGTAGCAGCCGATGTTCTCACTAACTGCATGGTAAACATTTCTGAGCACTCGTTGCTGGGATTTTGCTCCTCAAGCTTAGCAAATCCTGCTTTAATAAGACAGAAGCGTTCAGCTTGCTCGTTCATCGTAAACCTTCTTGGCTCTGGGTCTTCTGATGCTTTCTGTTCTTGTGTTTCTATCAGCAGCTTCTCCATCCTTCTATGAGACCGGCCGCCAGCGTAAAGATGCTGCGCTAATGAACTGCTTACGGCCTCGCCGCTAAAGAAACCAATTCCTGAATCATCAACTTCATTATTTAATTAGAAATATCCTTATGGGG
This sequence comes from Galagoides demidoff, assembly GCA_963574575.1. NCBI lineage: Eukaryota > Metazoa > Chordata > Mammalia > Primates > Galagidae > Galagoides > Galagoides demidoff. The sequence goes on from CAUYQV010069343.1 coordinate 14,727, forward strand.
AGGCATGGGAGCCCCTTCGTAAGTACACAACACCATTAGGCAGGTTGTCCACAACCTGGCAACTTCCTGTAGTCAGAAACCTTCGACAGATATGAGCATTAGAAACATAGTCACAGAACCCACCCCCGAGAGCCCATCATCTTACTCTAAAACCAGAACTTGATCTTGAACATACTCCAGTCATTTTCTGCTTCTCACTTCCTCTCCGGTGTACACTATTCTGAATTAGGTGTTGATCATTCTCCTGCTTTTTTGATATGAACATTCAATTTTACCCCATATAATTGATTCCTGAAATAATGTTACTTTGTATTACCTGTGGGTTTATAAAAATGATGTCACATCGTAGCACACACCGCCTTAGGTGATTTGGGTTTTCCCTTGCTACACACCCCTGAGATGCACCCACGTGGCTGCACTTACCTGTGGCTCTGTCATTTTTCTTTTTCTTTTTTTTTTTTATTAAGTCATTTGTACATAGATCATAAATACATTTATGCCATTATGGGATTCAATGTGTTGATTATTTGTACAAATTGGAGCGCTTACATCCTACTAAACAACACAGCCTTCACCTCATTTACCCAATTACAGGATTAAGACATTTGTGTTCTACACCTGTTAAATCCAACTTGTACTTGCGATATGCTCCATAGGTGTGGTCCCCCTACTAAACCTCCCTCTGTCGACCCACCCCCCTCCCTGACCCTCCCTTCTCCCTCCCCTTCCTTCCTGCATCCTAGGCTATAGTTGTGTTTCATTTTTCATATGCAAGTGTGAGTGACTGTAAATTGGCTCTGCATTTTTCACTGCCCTACAACACGGGTACCCTCCAGTTTCCCTTGGCTCCTCCTCTGAGATCAGCATCATAATGACCCCATCTCAAAAAGCCTTGGCAGTCATCTATTCCAAGTTTATGCTTCCAGTTATTTTTCTCTTAAAGCATTTGGGTTCTTTTTTTTTCTTTCCAAAATACTCGCCGAAATTTGTAGTCACTTTTTAAGTTTGCTCAAATGCTTGCTTGTTGCTGTTTTTCAGAAAACTGGAAGTTCCCTGCGGGGAGACTCTGCCCACGTGTCCTCATGTCCCCTTAGCACTCAACAACGTTCTTCGCACATCTGTAGCCATGACTGTGGGAGACAATTGGAAATTGTCCAGCAAATATGTTTTTTCTGAAAATGTGATGAATATTTATAGGCATGGAAATGAGACCATTGTCCCTGAAAAATGCTACCTGTCTCCTTAAACTGAAAGTAAAAATCTAATAGGACTCGTTTCAGAGTGCTTGGGACTGAGGTGCTTGGTAAATATTTGCAAGGGCTGTGAATAGAGGGGATGTGTGTCAATTATGACCTCTCAGGTTCACAGCCTTGATCACCCCTCTCCACTGACCTCTCCCCCTGGTGAAATGTGATGTGGATATGGTGAACCGTTTGGAGCCAAACAAACAAGAAAGTTGATCAACAATGGAGAAGCAACCAGAAAGACGATTCCAGGCACCTGATACCATGGGACTGCCATGTCATAGCAGACTCAGGCTTAGAGAGAGAATGAACTTCTCTCTTGGTGAAGCCAAGGTCAGATTGGGTCCCTACAGCAGTCCAACCTCCATGACAGCTAATACAGTAGGACCCCTCTGGGAGTGGAGGGAGTTCTTTTCCCTGAAGAGATGTACCCAACCACTAAGCAATCCTCTGACTCTACCCTCCCATCTGTTGCCCCAGTGAAGGCACTGAGGGGGCCCTCAGGATCCAGGGTCTCTCCCCCAACACCATGTCCTTCCCTTTCTCCAAGTTTCCTCTCTCTCAGGTGCATCTTTCCTGGTTGCAACCCCCTTAAAACCCCCTTTCTATCACTAGCTGGTTCCATCTCACCAACACTGGTGACTGGCCTTTATTCTTGGAATATCAGAGGATCAGAGAGAAAAGCAGTAACAAGAAGAAGCCAGGACAGGAGTCAGAGGACAACCTAGTTCTGAAGCCAGAATACTCAGACTTTATCCCAAATCTTATTCTGAATCTCCCTTCAGACATATCATAGACATCAAGGCCCAAGAGAATCTAACATCTCCCAAAGAGTCACGGCCTGAAAATGTTCAAGGTGGACACAGATCGGGTGCCCTCCATGACCAAAACAAAGCACCTATAGCTATGGTAAAGCAACTTCGCGGAGAACCGACCAAAACAAACCATTTGGGTGAAATATACACCAGGGAAGCTCAAAGAAGTGATTTCTTACATGGAGTCATTATTTACATGCCAGGAAAATGCTGAGAAAGAAATGTTTGCCAAAATCAGTAGTTTTAGAAGAGTTCGTGGGCTGCCGATCCATCTGACAACAATTAATTGGCAGCAGTCATTGTCTACTGAGGACGCGTCAGGATGGCTGCAATGAAGCCAGACCACACGAGAATAAGACGGGCTTATTTTTCAGTTCTCTGGACTGTTCCGGGGTTTGTGTATAGTTCATCTAATAATGGTGTCTGCTCATGGGGAAACCAGAATAATAGTAATACTAAGTAATACGTGCAAACAGCAAGTATTTTTTTTAAGTTTTTTCTACATGCCAGGTAATAAACCGATTGCTCTATTCATACTATTAAAGTTTTATAACACGACTATGATGTACGTACTATCCCCATTCCCATCTGAGAAAACCAACTCTTAGAAAAGCTAAACAACACGATAAAGCCCATCTTTCTGGTGAGACATAAATTTAAAATGCGAAACCATCTTTGTTCTTAACAGCCGATAACAATATTTCTCCAACTTTACCCATTTGTGTGTCTCATGCACCATTTTTACTGTATCTGTGTAACAACTGTGATTAAGATGTAAAGTACTTTTCTTTCAATTAGCTTTTCTCTTCATTTTAGTTTAGCTAAATCTGTTTAAATGGCATTATTTTGTGAAAAGCATAAAGGTAACACATCAAGTATGATTTACCTTAAATAGATAACCAACTCAAATACATCACAATATAAACATAAAATGGTTACTGAATTCTATCTAGACTCTTATGTCGAAGGTCTGAGCCTGAAGTTGGCTCTTGCTTTGTTAAAAAGGAAGATTAACAAGTATTAAAAGTGATGCTAACGTCTTCAATAACACCCAGTGGGACATTTTCCCAGCCAAAGCAAAAGGATCTAAAGAGAATGCGTTGAGCAAACTTTTCCCACTAGGAGTCGGTGTTATTTATATACCCCCAAATCATACTGAGTCTCATTTTTTTAATACCATATTATCCTCTATCCTCATACAAAAGAGCACAGATTTATTCTTTTGGACATTGTTAAACTTCTACATCAGTAATCTAGAAAGTACATTAAGCTTGCTCATCTTGAAACCCATCACTAATTCCTGCTCATGAGAAAACTATAAAAGTCAAAATTCATCTACTAAGTCTTCTTGGAGATGGCTTTATCCATTAGTTCGTGGATATCCATTCAGTGACTCCTCATTATAAAGAGACGGGTGATGCAGATACGTCCTGCCCTCGTAGAGTTTATGGAATGAGCTAATGGCACGACTGTAGCTACACTAGGCAGTGACACTTATCTCACAGCAAGGGAACAGTCATGTATAAAGGAGCCTTCCTGCTCCTTAAGTAGGACATGTGACTGAGGAATGAGACCAGCAGATAGAAATATTAAAGGAGGGCTCCTTCTCCGGCCTCTCTCAGTTTTCGGGGGATGGATGGCAGCAATCACAGACTATGATTCTCCTACAGAAGCAAGGCAGTGTGGAGCCCCTGAGGTGAGGAACCCGGTAGGTTTTTACGACTCTATAAGACAGTGATGCTACTAGCATCCATGGGTAGAGACCCGAGATTCTGTTCAAGCACCCACAGGGGTTATCAGGTCTAAAATGTCAACAGTGCTCATGTTCTGGAGTAAAAAGGGCTGCACCAAACCAGCGTCTGAAGGTGAAATAAACCCCCTGGATATTTTGAGTCAGGACACCTGTGTGCTCATGGCACCAGCTGATGGGAATGTGCACAACAAGGAAACTTCAAAGAGAAAGAAGAATGGGGGTAGAGGGGAAGAGAAGGGTTTGGAGGAGAATCCCTGCTAACTTGTCCCTGTACTCTGCGAATCTCAAGAGAGCAACAGACACGGAAGGGGTCAGCAGATTGCTCGGTAGGCGGGCATTCCTTGCTAGTGGAAAGGAACTGAAATCCTTTCCTAACATCTCCTAACTGAGATGTTAGGAGTCACTGAAGCATGACTCAGCAAAATGTTACACTTTTTAAGGACCTTGGAGAGGCAGCTGTTTGTGGGACAAACATAGCCATGCCCAGTTTTTGACCTTTATGTATGAACGGATACAACACAGTAAGTGTAAAAGTAGAAGTGGGGGCCAAGGCAGAGGGGCATCTCTGAATTCAACCTGATGACGCTCCAGGTGAGTGGGAGGACTCAGAGGACAGTGGCAAAGAAGCTGGCCTGTGGAGGAAGGACTGCCCCCTACTTCCTCCCCTTGGCAAGTCTGCTTCAACTAAGCCTCTGCGTCTTCATCTGTAGAAGGGAGGTGCTAAGCACGTCCCTCCCCTGGTACTCCTTGGGGGACTAGGAGAGACTAAACATGAAAAATACCTGGTAAGGACACCACTATTAGTAATTATCAAAATGGCTCCAGTGTGCAATGTCCCAGCTCGGTTTTGAAATAAGCACTGTGCCCAGCATAGCAGAAGGACTGTCAGCTTATCACTGATAGACAGCTGGGCTTCTGATGCGGATGGATGCTCCATCCTTGAGCAACTCTAACTGGGGGAATGACGTCCAACCCAGGATCAATCACAGACGTGCCAGATTTCTATTTTCTGTATAATTCACCAGCCAGAATTTCCAGTGAAACTTTGGATAGAAATATTCTTGAAACACAAGAAACTGTAGACAGCTCTCGTTGCCTTCTGGGTGATCATGTCTTTGAAGTAAAACCTCCTGAGGCTTATTACAAAGCAAATTACATTTTACCCACATCCTGGGAGAGAAGTTTTAGATGGATGGGTGGTAGAATGAAAGCTTCCGGAAGCGGATCTTGTTTCAGAGGAAAAGAATACAAATTCAGTTTTTGATGGTGTCCAGTGGATTCATTTCATACTTATTCCTGAATCTTTCATTGGGACATGTAATGGCTACCCACTGCCACAACAGTGAGGGAATTCTCTACGCTAATGCCTGTGATCCTGTTTTATCTTTATGATGTGCAGAGGGCATGCGTGTTTGCCTGGAATTAGCAGGCAAACCTATCTTCTCTGGGGAGCCCAAGATTCAACAACAGCTTCTAGCCAAGATTTATTGGATTCCTTCTATGTGTGTGATGCATTGTGGTGGCATCTCGAGTTGCAGTGTTCTAGAAGACATTATAACGGGGTGATCTTTGGGATGGAGGGTGGGGATGAGGGTGGGAAATGATAATAAGAATCAGCCAGGGTCTCAACAGGAAGGAGATACACACTCAGACTGTGTAGTGCAAGAAAGACTTAATAAGGGGGCTGCTTACACAGACAGAGGTGGCATTTCAGGAGACCTGAACATCAGGAACCATCAACAACCCCAGGCCTAAAGGCACAAGAAGGAAAAGTGCCACCAGACCCCAGAGAGGTGGCTACAGGAAGAGGGGCACCAGAGAGGACCTCTAGGTTTTTTTTAGAGAGACACAACCAGCCCATGGACAGCAGAAGGGAAGGGGGATGCATGCCCCAGAGCCTTTCTCTCACACCCTGTGATCTTCCTTGCTGCCCCTAATGGCTAACCTAATAGGTAGGCAGAGGGCAAAGGGGCCAGCCACACAGACCCCATGGTCCACCTCCCAGGACACCAAACAGAGTGACTGGCCCGTGGATCTGGAGAGACATGAAAGAGATCCCACACCCGGCCCAAGGGGAACGCATCCTTGATCCATGATGTCTGGATTTTGTACAAGGAGATTCATTAAAATGAAGGAGGAGGAGAAAGAGGAAAAGGGAGAAGCTAGAAAAGACAGTTACAGAAAAGAAAGACAAGTGAACAGGCAATTAGTTCAGAGGAAGCCTGTCCCTACAGCAAGCACCGGTTGCCATAGGAACGAGAAGCAGAGTCTCTCCCTCAGGCTCCAGGAGGAAGGTGAGGCCTCCTGAGGAAGGAAGGTCTGAGCTGGAACCTGAAGGACCCAGAGAGACCGTCCAGGGGAGGGAGAGGAGAAAGGCATTTACCAAAGGCCTTAAGGTGAGCAACACTGCGGCTGGTGCTTAGAGGTCAAGGTGAGTTTAGGGAGAAGCACAAGGTCAGACTGGGGAAGAGAGAGGACCCAACAGGGGCCTCCTATGTGACAACAAAGAGTTCAGATTCCTCCTGGAGAAAAGGAGGAGACACAGAGGAGAGTGACAGGAATAAATCGGCACTTTCATGCTTTCCTCCAACTTGACGCCCAGGAAGTACATTTGATGCTGTCAACCTTTCAGCAAACACACACCTGTTTGTCCCTGTACTTGACAAAAAGAAAGTGTGAGGCAGAGAGATTGATTTGTCTTCAGGATCCCTGGCACCGATCCAAATGGCCAAAGAAAAACACAGCTGGCTCCTGTGGTTGGGTGGATGTTTCCATGACAAAGGAAATTGCTGTTGTCCTTCTCCACTAACCACTGCACGCCTGAATAGAGATACCAGCATTTCGTGAGGCAACCTGACACACCTTTGGCATTTAAGAAATAGAAGTCTTAAACCTCAGCATCGTGAGCTGAGCCCAGATTAATGACCTTTCAGACTATAGGCTCAAGGAATTAGAAATAGGTCAGCCTTGCAAAGAATTTTAAGAAATCACCGAACCACTGCAAATCAGACAACTTCTCACTGGTTCCACCCACCCTTAAGAAAGTGACCTCTCACCCCACCTGCCTGCATCCTGCTCGCCTCTCTTTCATCTGCTCCCTCCATTTGGGGTGTTTGGAGAAGGAATACAGACTTCCTACAAAGATACCACCTTTGGTGCAAAACAAAGGATATATATGTATGTTAAGAGTATGTTAATTCTTCATTGGGTTCATGGAGAAAAGCTGATTTTCACAACTCATGTGTATGTTCTTTGCATGTTTGTCTTTTATCATGAGTTGTTTTGATGCAATAAATAAATCCTGCAGTATAGTGACCTGAATAATAAAATTCCCAGGTCATGGTTTTTGGTTTACATGTATTTTTATCTTTGCCTTGGTAAAATTTGTTCTGAAATTGTGAGATTGGAAATAGAAACTGTCTTCTCATACCCTGGCAGGGATCACCCCTGGCAGGATCTCCAAACTCATTCAACGTAACCATGACCCATCAAATTGACTGGTCCATATAACTCCTGGAAGATAGCAGAGTTCTACTGATCTGACCTTCCTTTTTCTGCAGTCTGAGTTTTGCTCTGGAGACACAAGCAGCAGCACTCACTGATATCATTTTCTAGCATACTGAATACCCTCCTTTTGACGTGGGCCAACATTCAGGTGCACATTTCTGCAAAGGGCTATTCTAGGGGAAGCCAGGACATTGCCCTAAGCGATTTGTCTAGAATAATTACCCCTTCCAGGGGCAAATAGTTCCTCCCTTCCTCTCTTGTCTTGTTCTTGAGAGATGTTGATCACAGCACTCCTGCCCTCTTTGGAATCACAGGTGGGCACCATCTGGGCCAAGGGTCCCACCATATCGCTCAGCAGTAGGGGTCCAGGGATGATTCTGTGTCTGGAGTGAAGGCCAGCCAGGGAAACAGGGTAAAACTCTAACAAATGAGAGTCAACTGAGCCAAGACCCCATATCCACTTATCCCTGAAACCATTCCACTCCTGTGAGTTGTGCCTGTTATTCTCCATTTAAGAGCTTTAAGTCTCTTTGATTAAATATGGGTATCAATGTCCCTCTAGTTTTATTTCTCCATAATCTGAAAGAGTTCTGATACATATGTCATGGTCTTCATGGTTTTTAGAAAATACAATTCTCTGTTCTTTCTGCATATCATCCTCCCATGTCTGTTCACAACCACAAATGTGCACCTGAGCTGGTTCTGCTGCCAGAAGGAGAGAGGAGAGAGGATACCAGAAGGAATGATGAGATATCAGAGCCTCCTAACCCAGTGGCCTGGCCTGATCATCAGGGGGTGAGAGATGAAGATCAGGAACTGTAGGGCCCATGCCCACAGGACACTGTGTGAGGCCCTGAGCTCAGGGCCCTACCTTCATGCCGAGGGGGCACAACAAGGGACAGGTTCAGAAAGGTGATGGGGTATTTCCCATCTCTGCATAGAACCCAGAGCCAGTGCCATGGCCGTGCAACCATAAGAGTCCCTCCCACGGAACCCTGTGCTTGATCAACGCTCTGCTGTTGCCGTCTTGAAATCATAATAATGTATCAGGAAAAGACCCCACATTTCCATTTTGCACTGGGACCTGAAATTTTATGTAGCCAGCCTTGATAGGACACAGCATTTGCGACCCTCAAAGTTACGAGGCAGTGGCTGTTATACAAAGGGCATCATCAGTAGGGTGATGGCAAAACCCCTTCAACTGGTTTCATAACCAAAGGACCCTAAGGGCTGGCAGGAAGAGAGAAGAGCACGGGGGGTGGTCATTGATGGAATTGGGGGTGGCCCTGTGGGAGGGACTTTTTTAGAGGCTCCTAGAAGACACTGGAGAAACTTCCTTGGGTTGAGTCAGAGGAATGGATTCTGATCCTAAAATGAAGTTAGTGGAAGGTTGAGAGCTGTTAAGTGGAGAAATAACGCAGGCATCTCACATAAGCTAGAGAAAAATTACTGGAGCAGAATCTTTGGAATCCGACCGCTGGGGTCTCACATCTGCTCCCTAGCTGTGTGACCCTGGTCAAATTACCTAACTTCTCAGTACCTCATTTTCCTCATCTATAGAATAAAGCAAACAAATTGTGCCTACCTAATCATATTTCACTACAATGATATTAAATGATTCATGCAAAGCAAATAGCACAGTGTCTGGCACTCAATAAGGTGGTGTCTTCTTTTATTGTAAGCTTTCGATAAAAGTTAACTATGAATAAAATTGTGTGAATAACTACTTTATAAAAGAATAAAGGATTGGCTCAGCACCTGTAGCCATACACTGAGGCTGGCGGGTTCCAACCTGGTCCGGGCCAGGTGAACAACAATGATAACTGCAACAAAAAAAATAGCTGGGTGTTGTGGTGGATGCCTGTAGTCCCAGCTACTTGGGAGGCCAAGGCAAGAGAGTCGCTTAAGCCCAAGAGTTGGAGTTTGCTGTGAGCTGTGACAACCAAACCACTCTACTGAGGGCGACAAACTAAGACACTATCTCTAAAAGGAAAAGAGTAAAGGATTATTCCTTTTAGTATGTGCTAAACAACACTCTAAACAAGCCATGCTCAAACTTTTATTCCTCAAGATACCTTTAAACTATTAAAATGGGGGCAGTGCGTGTGGCTCAAAGGAGTAGGTCACCAGCCCCATATATCGAAGGTGACAGGTTTCAACCCAGCTCTGGCCAAAAAAAAAAAAAAAAAAAAATGTAAATTCTAAAAATGTATCAAGATTCCTGAAGATTTTTACTTATATGGTTTATAGCAATCAGCATTTGTCATATTAGACACAAAACTTGGAAAAATAAATAAATAAACGTGTTTATTTGTAAATTCACATTAACATAATAATAAGTTAATAAGAATAAATGGTAGTGAATCTATTACATGCTAGTATAAACAACATGAGCTTATATAAATATAACTATAGTTTCCAAACAAAAAAATACTTAGTGAGGGGAACTTTTTAAATATCTAGTTATAGAAAATAGCCAAATTCTCATTTCTTTCCATGTATTCATGTGGCTGTTGTTCTGGTTGACGTAAGCATAAGAGGAAAAGCCAGACTCACACCTACATGTACTTGGAAAAGAAGAGTATTTTGAGAAGCTTTTCAAATAAGTGTAGATTTTCTTGTTTGATACTACACCAAAACTCAACAAGTAAAGTTTTTGAACAATTAATCGCCATGTGGAACAAGAGTCCATATCAATAGGTTTTTTATATTCTGCTACATTAAAATCCTTTTGATCTATCTTGCAATTTGAAGGGAACTTTAACCCAGGCTTGCTGTTATAACATCATGCATGGGTCATTTGGAAAATATTGACTTACCAAGTTATAAAGATATTCCGATCCCGACATAGTTCATATCAACACCATTCTCATCAGAAAAGTATTTAAGTGTGGAGAAGCTCACAGTGGTGGATTCAACTTTTCCAAAATTCTAATTATTGCTTGAAAATAAGAATGTTAACATTGGCAACTAATACCACTTGCTGTTTTCCTTGGAGTGCTAGCTCATTTTGCTCATTTTCAAAAAAAAAAAAAAAAAAAAAAAAACAGGAAAAAAGAAAATCTGCCAGATTCTAAAGTCTGAATAACCATGATTTGTTAGTCACTCTTCCAAATGAAAATGATGTTTCATGGAAACAATGGCTGCTTCAGATCCCAACTCGAATCAGCTAAGTGTTTTTCTAGTAATAACCATCAGGATGCCATAGGTAGCAGATGTGCTTTCTGTGTGAGGACGGTCCAGAAATTATCCAGCCACGTGGTGTGAAAAATAGCCACATGCTTGGCTGGGTACTTTCTGGACATCCCTCTTCCCATTTTATCTCACACAATATTAAAAGATATTGATTTAATGAAATTCAGGAATGCTACCAATTCATCAAAGACTCTCCTAAGTGAGGCTAGTGTTTCGTTCCTTGTTTAACCCGGCGAGTTTGTCAGCCCTAGCCAGGGAAGGACTAACAATGAATAGCAAGTGGTAATTCTTGGTGCTCCCAGAATTTCTGCTAAGACATGGCTTGCTGTGTCTTAGATAAATGCTGCTAAGGCACCAGCATTTCCACCCACTGTTGCTTTCACACCATTAGTGCAATAAGCCAACTCAGTGAAAAGACAAGTTACTTCTTAATATTATTATGGAAATACTTTTGACCTTGTGAATCCTAGGTCTTTGGGGGCCCTTCAGGAGTTCCCAAACCACACCTACTTTGAGCACTGCTATTCCGAACTACACACAATTAAGTAACTCTGTGATATGGGTGTTATTACTATCCTCATTGTATAAGTAAGAAAACAGAGGCAAAGTGAGGTTGTTTGAGATCATTCTAGGTGGAAGGACAGGAATTGGCTGGAGTGTGGGCTTTTAAACCACTATGAGAAAATAAGGACGTGCCTTTATCTGCATGCTTTACACTGCATATTTCCCAGATTTTTGAGACAGAGGCGATGGTGATGAGAACAAACAGAAAAGGACCCAAAGTCAGACTGACCAAGGGATAAAGAGATCAAAAAGAGGAAATTATTTCTGATGAAAAATAACCATTTATCCATGAGATTAGGACAGCTCCCTGGACACAGCCAGAATATACCACACTTAAAAGTACACTGGTGTAAATAAAATACAGATTTTTGTGGAAATCAGGTAATATAATGACAATCAAAAACTCAAAGCCTTGGATGATAAACTTGGGTCAACATCAGAATTCGAGGAGAGGGTGGTTAGGCCTGAGTCAGGTTCTCAGCGAGCACTATGCTGCCTTTTCTTTAAAGGCAATTTATCAGGACTTATCCAGGCCTGTAAGAGCAATCCCTTAAGACCATCCAATTTCCTTTCTTTCTAATTCCATACTTAGCAGAACAACCTTCTGATAATTAATTTGGTTTCTCAGGTAAGTCAATACCGAGAAAGAGACTGGTTGAATTATTGTGCCGGCTATATTGCCTGCTGTAAATGGATAAATTGGTTTGTGGATTTATCAATCTACCTCCCCAGAGTTCAGTTTGCAAATACCACTTTTCCTGGGTACACTGTCATTTGACTTGTAGACCTGCACTGCTACGTGACCTAAATGAGCAGGGCTTCTGCAACCCTGGCCGCTCTTTCTATAGAAAGTACCACCCGTGTTACTCTAGTACATGAAAATATACTAATTCCCAGGGCCACAGTTTGGAGCCAACCCAGTAGTGAAAGGAGCTCCCTGGCATTATACAGAGTGGCCTTGCTTTTGCTTATTAATTAACATGTGTTTTGTTAAAAATAAGCGGAAAGATTGTTTATTTAGTTCTGAGTCACCTCTTTGGCCAAAAGTTCCCAGCAATCATGATAGGTAGCAGAGAATCCTCCCCAAATGGACTCTTCACTCTCCATTTTAGTAACAAAAACATCTCCTCACACCTAAATTTAAAGGGCACAAAGTCACCTAACTGGAGACTTTTCCTGTACTTCTAGCACTGTATACTACACAGGGTTCCCCAGAGAGACAGGACCAACAGAATATGTAAAGATACACAGAAAAAGATGTTTTATGAGGGATTATGGAGGGTGAGAAGCCCCACAACTTGCTGCCTGCAAATTAAAGAACCTGAAAAACCATTGTCCTGACAACCAGGGGAGCCAATAGTGTATGTCCCAGAATCCAAAAGCCCGAGAATCCAGAGTTCTAATGTCCAAGGCAAGAGAAGATGGATGGCCCAGAAAAAAGAAGAACAAGAGAGTGAATTTGCTCTTCCTCCACCTCTTCAGTCTGCTAAGGACCTCACTGGATTGAGGAACACGCAGGTACACTGAAGAGGATAGCTTTCTTTACTCAGTCTACCAACTCCAATGCTAATCTCTTCTAGAAACACTCTCACAGATACAGCAGAAATAAGGTTTTACCAGCTATCTGGGCATCCCTTAGCCCTATCACGTTGACACATAAAATTAACCATCACCTGACCCGGCCTGGCCAACTGGATATGAGCAGGCAGGGATGTGTGACTTCCAGATTACATTCTCACGAACAGAAGAGCCCTGATTTCTTTCACCTTCATTCCTTCTTGCTATGAACTACAGCATCCACATCAAACTAGTCAGTCAGAGATAATAACCTAGACAAGGACAATAGTTTCCAGGGCTGGGAGAACAATGGGGTGGATGACATCATGGAGCAGAATTGCCTTCTCACCCGGAACATCCCCCAACCTTCACTCTGCTGCGTGAGACAGGAGTAACTACTGTGCTATTTGGGTTTAATGTGGGGCATCTCCGTTACATAGGCTTGTCCTATGCCCTAATATTAGAAGATAAAATCTTACATTTTTTTATTATAGTGTTAAACAAAGTTTGCATTCTATCCAGCTCCTCTCTGCCCCTGTTTGCTGTCACCCCCCCAGTCATAACTCAGCCATGTTGAGCTCCTGGTGGAGCCTCATGACATCAGGCTTCCTCTTGCCTCCGAGTCTTTGCACCTGCTATTTCTTCCCTGTGAATTCTCTTCCTCTTCTTATTAAACGTCATGAAAAATTCCCTCACCTCCTTTAGGCTTTTGTTCAGATGCTGCCTTCTCCATGAAGCCTCCCTTGACAAACCTACTGAAAAGTACAGCTTGCAGCCACCTCCCACCATGGGCACCATGTCCCTCCCCTGCCTTATTGTCTTTACAGGAATTAGGAACATAAGATACTACATATCTGATTCATCTTGTTTATCATCTTTCTATTCTCACAAGAGCAAGCTTTTTTAGTTCATAATTATTCATTACTTTTTATTTTTTAATTTCAGATTGAGGGTACAAATGATTAGGTTACAGTGTTTGTTAGGTAAAGTCCCTGCTGTAGTTGCGTCCCCACCCAGGAGGTGTGCTGTATACCCTTACATTATGCCCTTAGGTGGGAATACACCAATCACCCTCCCTCCTTCCTTTTCCCCACCTTTCCCCCCAACCCCCAACTTGAATAAAATTGAATTTTTCTCTTGTGTGGGCATGTATTAGTTCATCTATTGGCTTCATATTAGTATTGAGTACACTGGATACTAAAAGCAAGTATTTTCGTGGTTTGTCCACTGCAGTAACCCCACACCTAGAACAGAATGGAATACAGTAGATACTTAATATTGATTGAATTAATACATTTGTTAATTTCAAGCTAATTTTTTAGATATTAAAATGATGATTTAAAAATTGTTTTAGATCTTAAATATATTAGAAGCCCTTAAAAACTATATAGACTATAGGTTTTTTATTCATACAGCTCCTACTGTATACAACAGCACCAGCACTGAATGTGTGCCTGTATGTGGGGGTCCTCCCCCACTCCAGCTTCTACCTGGTAGGCATAGAGCACATGGACCCCTAACTGGGATAGCAGACTGTTCTCCTCTTACCACTGTGAATTAATCATTTTATAGTCCCTGTGGGTCCTGCTCTCACCCCTAGTTTCTATAGGCATTTACTTATTTATACCTGATAATTAAAAAGAATATTTTGGAAAGACAGGCGTCTATGTTGCCCAGCCTGGTCTCTAACCACAGGGCTCAGTCAAACCTCCCTCCTTAGCCTCCCAAATTGTTAGGATTACAGACATGAGCCACCAAGTCTAGCCATATGTGTGATCCTTCATAAGAAGCTGCCACAGGCTACAGGAAGCTTTGTTCACAGGGAAGAGAAACAGGAGTGCCTGGGAGTTGAAGTGGCTCTTCACAGGGGCCAGCTGTGGGCTGGGGGGAGTTGGAAAGCCCAATTCTTTTTCCAGCATTTGAGAAAAAGATCTGAGGAGTGATTTATACTGTCAGACTCCCCAGGGGGTCAGGCTGAGCCTGGGATTTGCCTGGGGTCACACCTTGCTTGGTCTCTTTCCCTTCCCTGTCCTGCTTCTCCCAGCCTCCTACACAATTCTGGGGGAACATTCTCAGTAAATCCCTTGCTCATGAATCCTCATGCAGAACATGATACTCCCACAGCAGCCTCCCCCCACACACATTTGCCTAAATTCCTTAGGATATGGAAGCCCCTTATAGCTACTACTGCTGCTGTCCCTCCCCTCCACCCCTCCACCGAGATTGACATAAAAGTGAACAGTGCTGTCAGGCTCTTCAGGGAGCAAATGGCCTTCGGTATAAACAGTCTTCACCAGGCAGATACCTGAGTGGAGGGAGAAATTACTGGATGAAACAGATTTTTTAAAAAATGACCACATGATACTGAAAAGCACAAAGGTTGGAAAATAATGTCAAAATATTGAGAAATGGGTTCGAGCTCAACTCACCTACAGATTTGTTACGTGACCCTAGATGAGCCTCCATTTGATAAATTCCAACTATCTTGCCCCCTGAGATCAAGTCCTGTGTTGAGCTTGTGATTCTTCCAGAGAAAATTATACCACTGCATAGCTCTTGTTTTCCAGCCTGCTTGTTTGAATTAAAGCTTTGCAGCATTTTAGTTTATGGTATCTCTGGGGAGGAGTGAATATGTCAGTGTAATTAACTCATCTGATGAGAGAGGTCTTGTTTATTTCCCCTACAAAATAACAGGTGGTGGTTGAGCTTGGATACATTATGGTGATATGAAACGCATTTAGAATAAATCACATTACATAAATAGGGAAACAAAATGATTTCAAGGTACATTTTTTATTGTTTTAAATTAAGTTTTGAAAGTGAACAGCTGCATACCAAAAAGCCACAAAGCTGCTACTCACCTCCAATCTGCTCCTCTGAGAAAGGGTTAATGGTGTCCTCAAGTTCAACCAATTAGGACTAATAGAAACTTGAAGATTGTTTTCAAATTATTATCTATCCAGGCAATCACTGGGTTTCTGAGCACCCTTTTTGTGCATGAGACACAACAGCCTAATCAATTTGGGTGATCAATTAAAACAACCACATGAAATTCATTTTACAAAATCCACAACAGTCTTGCATTTAATAAACATGTAACAGTAATACCACATGTTGGGCATTAAGTACATAAAAAGAAGTATGGCAGAGTCTTTGCCATTGGGAGCTCACCATCTTAACAAACATTGGAGATAAACAGGTATGTCTAGGCATTAAAAGTGCAAAGGTTATTACTCCTACCTCCAAAAATTTAATGCAATTTTAGAAATTGACTTTTTGTCTATGACTTAGTAAAAGTAAGAAAAAGCAAAAAAAAAAAAAAAAGATGCTAGAAAGCAAGAACAACAACAAAACAGTGTCAGCAAATCACAAATGTTGAAGAATTCCTGGTGTGGTGTGAGGTGAGAATATTGGATTGGAGCTGTGGAGAGAGATACTAGGCTGGAGAAAGCTGTTGGGAAAGGAAAAAATGATATAAAGAGAGAGGAAGGTGGCAATCTAAAGCAAAAGAGTAGGAGGAAGGAAGGTGAGAGGGTGGGTGAGAAGCAGGGAAGGAGAAAGGGTAGGGGAGACAGGGAGGTGAGAAGGTGGAGGGAAAGAAAAGCAGAGAAAGGAAGAAAAAGGGAGAGGAGAAAGGAGAAGATGCAGGGAGAAGGGGAGATGGTAGAGGTGGGGAAAGAAGAAGGTGCTGAAGAGGAAAGGAAAGGAAATTGGAAAATGGAAAGAGGTAAGTGCTGGGAAAGTTGGAAAGGGTTGGAAAAGGAAGGCAGGTGAAGAGGGTGAGAAGACAGTTTATACACAACTGGGTGAGAAGAGGAGGACATCTGTGACCTTTGGTACCACAGCAAGAGAATTCTAGCTCCTGATCTACAAGCTGAAAATGCAGAAGGGACTCTGCCCCTAAAAGGCAGAATAATGGCCCTCAGATGTATTAGGCCCTTTCCTGGAACTTGCCAATGTTACTTTTTATGGGGAAAAAATGGTCTTTGCAGATACTATTAAGGATCTTGAGATGGTGAGATGAGGATGTGATCCTGGCTCAAAATGATGTCCCCCCTACCAAAAAAAAATTGAAAGAGGCATAGAAATAGATTCAAAAATTTCATTATTCTTTGAGAATGAATTCTAGAAAGGAAGAAGGAAATTATTAAGCAAGTAATAGTAATAAAAAGCTGAAAACATAGAAACCGAGTAGATCAGTGGTTCTGGGGATGGGAGGAGGAGGGGATGAGAGTGGCCAACCCTGCAGTTAAGTGGGGTGGAGAGTCTGGATCTCTCATGTACAGCATGAGGCCTGTAGGTGATGATATTGTTTTGTTCACTTAAAAACTTTCGAAGAGAGTAGATTTTAGGTGCTCTTACCATAAAGAAAAAACAGAGATGTAAATACGGCAGGTATAGATATGTTAATTTACTTACTTGTAGTAATCATTTTACTATGTATGCATATATCAAAACATCATGTTGTATACATTACATATATACAACAATAAATAATTTTTTTAAACTTTACAAAAAGCAAAAAAAAAAAAAAGTAAGTTCAAAAGATGACAGACTTAATACTTCTTTGCTTAGCCTTTGATAGTGCCATAGCCAAAAGCTAAATACTTCTAAAGTGTAACCAGTGACTATTCTAATTTAGACTGACCAAACATTTAAATACTGATCAAACAATTAAAATAATTGAATTATCCAAGTATTTTTTAGTGAGAATCTGAAATTGAAATTTTCTAAGATCACTGCATTGTAGATTAAGAAGTGAGACTGGAAGACGGAAGTGAAATATGTTCTGTTCAGAGGATATTGACTCATTCAAGATGCACAGGAAGATAATTCTCTATCCATGTGATTTAAAATGTACAGATGAACATTTAAAAAGTGAAAATAAGATAGATAACTGTGAAGCTACTATAGAAAATAAGTACATTTAATCTACTGATAAAAGTCACAGGTAAAAAAAGAAAAACAAAAAAAACACATGGTAAGGAAAAATATAGATACAATGATATATAGATGTTCATTGAATAAATATAAATGAGTTAAATCTATGTATGAAACGGCAGGTGATTTCAAAATGGTAAACATTTTAATAGTGCATAATATTCAATGTGAATGAAAAATAGGGTAAGATAGTCAAATATGGGACTTAGAGAAGTATTTTTAAGATGACACAGACTTTGCTTAAGTTAAAATACTAAGGAGAAGAGGTCTACAGAAGGGAATAAGATGAAAGAAGATGCATAGATTGATACCATGAAATGGTAGAAGAGATTGAATCCAGAGCCTGATGGAGGAACTCACCTCATAGAAACAGAAAGAAGACTCCAGGTTATTCCAGTTTTTCTATACATCATTTATAAACTATCACTGCATATCAATAACCAAAGTTTATCTATTGTCACCATGGTGGGAGCCTTCTTTATAAAAACACAATTTCTTATCAGAATGTAATGAATATTTATTAAAAGTTAAAAAGATAAATACCATAAAGAAGATTTTTAAAAATTCTCCTAATACCATTTTCCAACTTTCCATCCACTGTTAACTTTAAATAAGAACCTATCAATTTCAATTGTTCTTTTTTATGACAAGAATTGCTAAATAGCACCTGTTTTTTTGTTTGTTGGTTAGTTTTTTTTGGCTTTATGTATGATTTTTTATTGAATACTTGAGAACACACCTGCTAGTATGGAAGAAGAGCCATAATTTAATTTTCATGAATCTTAATTCTACTTGATTATCAAAATACACAAGTTTTTAAAAGTGCCATTCCTGAATGGAGAAGCAAGAATCCTGTGTACTCAATTCTAATATGAGGACAATTGATGACCTAGTATGTGGTAGGGGGTAGGGGAAAAGGGGAGTGGAGAGAAGGAAGGAGGGAGGGTGTTGGGGGGTCATGGTGTGTGACACATCTCTTGAAGGCAGGACACAATTATAAGAGGGACTTTACCTTACAAATGCAATCAGTATAACCTGGTTCTCTGTAATCTCAGTGACTCCTCAACAATAAAAAAAAATAAAAATAAAAAGTGCCTTTCCTGCTTAGCCTGCTTGGTCTTTTCCCAATTTCCACAGACAAACTCCTTGCTGTCACAGTGCTCTTTCCATAGAGCCAGAAGTTCTTTAGAATGGATATCAGGGTTGGCCCAAATGGGTACAAGTTCAGAGGAAAGTTCTCTCATCCTGGAAATCTCACAGTGAGAACATTTGTCCCAAGGAAAAATCAGTCATCAAGGAACAGCAATGATGGATCCTATTCAAGAATACAGACTCTGGAGCCAACCCCCCTGGTGTTAAACCAAGCTCTGCTATTTACAAGATCTGTGGGTTAAATGAAATAAGATCTTCTCTACCCTCACTGTTCTCATCTGCAAGATGGGCCAGGGTGATAAAAATACCTTGTACCTTGTAGGGTTGTCTCGAGATGTAAATGTATCAACAGATGTAAAGTGTTTAGTTATAAGAACATAAAACTCCAGCAATGAGCATTATTTATGTCTCCGATGGGCTCACCGCGTGCTTCCTTACTCCTGAGTGCCCATCTTGAGGAGTCTTCCTTGTGTGTACAACTTCATGTTTCTATTAGCAAAGATCTGAGTTCCAACTCTATGCCAGATGCTGTATTAGTGTTTTTTACCAGCAAAGTATTCATTTGTTCATCCATGTAAGAAATATTTCTACAGTTTCTTCTTTGTACTAAGAACCATTAAGTGTGGGAATATTACAGTGAACAAAATTAGGAATGATCGCTAGTCTACTAATGATAATCAAATGATCCTTCCTTTAATTCTCACAACAGTCCTCTGAGGAAGGTACCACCATACCACTTTGGAAATGAGGAATCTGAGTCTCTGAGGGGCCTAAGGAGGCAGCCTGCTTAATAGTCAAGCCCAGCAGTGTAGCCATTTTCTCATGCTGCTGATGGCAGTGGGCTCTCTCAGCAGGTTGTGGGAGCCAGAGACTCCCATCAGCTCCATACCTGGTGGTAGGGGACTTGTGGCTGTTTCCCGACATGTCCTGCCCTCAGATCTCCTAGACCCTCATTGACCACAGCATAGATCTGACTCTATTTATGAAACTGCCTCATTAACCAGAAGCCCATTTCAAAATGACCAACCAGATCTTCCCCTCAATCCCTGTCTTTCTCCTCAGCACAGGGCACCCCAACAACACAACTATCTTTCAGTGGCACTTTGCATCTTTTGCAAGATACGAATAAATAAATACCATCTCATGCATTTCCCTTCTGATTTATCTACAACTTTGAAGAGTTTCATCTCAACTGTTCAGCCCCCTTCCTGAATGGGGCTAAACTTTACCCACTATATCCTGTTGTGGTCACGTCTGTCCCTGAATACCTGCCCTGGGATTCCAGAGGACCCATTAAAGCTGGAGGCCCTCTGGGAAGCCTACCTACAAGAGAACACCACAGTCTCAGGATTGATACTAACAACTCTTCCATTTCATCAAGGACATCTATAAACCAGGCAAATGGAAGTCAGAAAAAAAGCAGGAGTTGCAATTCTATTTGCAGGGGAGATTTCATTAAGGACATAGTGGAGATAGTCTGCATGGCTGCCACACCCCCAAATTCTACAGGATTGTAAGTTTTGAAGGCGGCCAGGCCTCCGTTCAATGCTCCTCCACCATATTCCTGCTTTCTGACCTTGGACCAGTTCTCCAGAGCCCTGTTTGTGTATGCCATGCATAAAGCTGAAATCAGGGCAACAATGTGTCACCAGTGTGGTTATTGTGAACCGAAGAGATGTACTGAGTCCCACACTAACACGTACTTGACAAAGAATATGCTCAATAAACACTGCCATCGTAATTATAATAAAACCATTATAATTACTATTTCTGTTGGCCATTTAGATCTGGGAACATGAAAGCAATGTGTTCCATGGTAGTTTGGTTCCTGGAAAAGGCACCCCTCCTTACACACACACACAGAAAGCTTTTTTAACTCCTAACATAGCTAAAATGTGGTGACTTTAAATAAAACACAAAATAAATGCGTTGACTGAAACATGATTTCTCATTTATTCTGAATGTCAATGTTTGAAGGAAAACATATAATCTGAGGAGGAAGAGAGAGGAAGAGGAGAGAGGATGAGGAGGAGGATGCTGAGGAGGGAGGATGAGGAGGAGGGAGGATGCTGAGGAGGGAGGATGAGGAGGAGGATGCTGAGGAGGGAGGAGGAGGAGGAGGGAGGATGAGGAGGAGGGAGGATGAGGAGGGAGGAGGAGGAGGAGGGAGGATGATGAGGAGGGAGGATGAGGAGGAGGGAGGATGAGGAGGAGGGAGGATGATGAGGAGGGAGGATGAGGAGG